>NPHW01003638.1:0-54862 GCA_002240705.1 Elaphomyces granulatus
GGGTCTCTGCCCAATGAGGGAGACTTGTGAAGTTGTTGCGGATGCGTAGTGGGTACCCTAGCTGATCCGCTACAGCTTCACGTATCCTCCCTCATTGGACAGAAACCTCTGCACCCCGTTTTTCTCTTTGACGGGTTTACTCTATACGGTAAAAGTCACTTTTGGAAATGCATCTTTTTTTTACATTTTTGATTTTGGTGTTCCATTTTAAAAATGGAGCTGTCCACTTTATAAATGGACACTTTATTCATGCGAGCCAAACGGGATTACATACACTTTAGATCATTTTAAAAGTGGACACTTTTGATTTTGGTGGTACACTTTAAAAGTGGAGGCCGAGCCAAACGTAATTCAATAGGTACATCAATTTCTTTGGGAATTTATCATAATTATTGGGAGATTTTAACTATATAATTATATAATCATTACTTTATTACGATACTCCATTTTCTATAACATTGACAAACTTTTTGTAATTGCCTAAACATATAATACGCTTGACTCGGCTTGAGTTATTATTGAAAAAGACTTATCTCACTGAAATTAAGGCTGTTCAACGCACAGTACAAGTGATGACAGAAATACGAAAATTACTCATACAACAGCCACATCTTTTAGAAACTATGGCACGTTAAACTGTGGTTGGATGGCGGAAGGTTTCTGAACGTTCCTACATATGCTAATCGCAAATCTAGGACAACACAATTATCAATTAATACCTAATTATTGGGAGGAACTGGTTTGCCGACAAGCTGGACCCGAGGAGCCGGTGGTTGATATGACCAGAAGGCCGTACCCAGGCTGAGAGATTCAGGAGAAGCTGAATGTGGTTATTTTGAGAGAGTAAACGCCCAATCCCCTCAGAGAGATGCCGACTGTCGCGACAGAGTGATGGAAGAAGAAGATCAAAATTAAGTAGACAATTAGCCCGGATGGACTCTCATTTAGATTCCTTAAACAAGACTCAGGTAGCTGACAGATCCAATATGGCGTCCCAAGAACTGAGGGTGAAGCGCTATACAGCAGTGGCTAGATTTCTTGCAGGACAGTCACCCACCGCGATGTTGGTGTTACTCTGGAGGCTATGCCTGTTGATGGCTTGGTGGAAAACGAGTTGCTGGCCCATGAATACCCTCTGGGAGAAGATACTGAAAGTGACAGGCTTGAAATTTGCTGTGATTCCCTAAAATTTCTAAAACCGTCGAACATCATAAGTACAAAACGCTTGCGCTACTTTTTAAATATGAGATGCCGGAAAGGTATCAATTTTGAAACGTATCATAAAGTTTGATATGTTAGAAGCATCAAAATATGATTTAAGGGCTGGTATGGTTGTTACTATGTACATAGAATCAAAAATGAGTTGCCCATGTGAGCGACTATGAAACACGATATCGAACCCAGACCTGACCCCAATAGCTTTACTAAATTGCAACTTATGCAGAACTTTATGAAAAAGCTATTGATACATGTAGAAAGAGTGAGCGCTCTTACATTTCTAGAGAAGAAGACTGTGGGAGCCTGCAGTCGCGAGGCCATTGTCAAGGGCTTTCCCACTATCCCATCAACAAATCAATCATCAAACCAGATATCTTCGTCTACCTCCTCGGGGGAAGCCGAAACAACAGAAAAGGAAATCCCCTCTTAATGGAATAAGTCTAGTCTAGCTAAATAGGTGGACCAGGTGGCTAAAAGGAAAATAAGGGCCTGTTGGCAGGGGGGACGATGAGAACGATGGATCACTTCTCCCCTTGCATGGCTCTCACTGTCATGGCCATCGCTTATTTTCCCGGCCGTCCCTATCTGAAATTAGGTGTAGAATATCGCGTCGATATGATAGAATTCCAAAAAAAAAAGATACATGATGCTACGGTATCCTTCCGAGGCTTCAGTTAAAATCTTCACTCGGTGAAGGTTGAAGGTCTTGAATATAGGCATTTGTGGTTTGCTGCTTCGCCACTGCTTTCTTCTGCTAATAATATACGGGGCTTCAGGTCATCCATTTCCACTAAAAGCCAGCTGGCGACCCACCTGTGAGGCTGAGGTCACTAATTCGGCTTACGCAGCTATATTTGGGGCGTTTATGTGATGTTTACGATCCAACAGTGAATTATGGACCTCCCACAGGGAATACTATTTCAAGGAGTGAAAAGTTTGAACTCCCATCTGAAGTGAAGGGTTCAAGCGGAGACTTACACGAGAATATTTTGTTATTTATTACGTATGTAGATAACGGCAATTTGGGATGGGAATTTAATAATAAATAATAATAAATTCTTTGACCGTACCTCAGTTTCAGAAAGAAGGTCTGAGCACCTGATACCTAGCTTCGTCCAAGCTCCGGATATACGGATATATCCTATTATCTCCTCAAGGCTCAGCATATACTATAAATATAACATTGATCATGAATTGATCTTCTGACACCACCCCAACCCCACAAAACGCAGCAGAAGCAAAAAACGCAGCAATACGTTTTGACATAATGTCATCCCAGTCAGGCCATCCCCAGCAGCCTACTGAGCCTCGTGTTGCTATTTCTGGTGATCGTGATCTTGAAGAAGCCCGTCTCAACGCGTTGCAGACAGTAGCTGAGTTCCGCCGCAGTGTGGCATCACTCGAAGTCAAGCACATTACTGATACTAGGCTTAGTTCTCTACTCTGGGAAACCTATTGCCTATCAATTTTCAACAACAGATTGGCTCGCTGGATAGGTTCTCTGGTCGGAAATGCTCGCTCTGAAGTCAATACACTTCTTAGGAACACTGCTAACGTCAACCGCTCTTTGTTTGACGATGTGACAGAAGGTATTACCAGAGCCGAAACCAAGGCCACAATTTCCGAAATAATCCGGAGAATGGAAGAAACTGTTACAATGAATTCAGGACGCAGGAAGTCTTTGGCGGTCAATATCATGACAACTCTAAGAGAGGAGTTGGACATGCGTCTCGGCCCCTTCGTCGACGATAGGTGGTATCAGGTCATCTTTCGCATGGCCTTGGGTTTAGGAGATGATGGGGGCTACCATCCTGCTCCAATCCCTCCCATAGTATACGCCCAACCGTCGCATAATTTTACTCTAGCGGACTATTCTCTTTTTCGAATATCTGAAATGATGGCTGCATTACTCAATGGAATGATCATCGACCTTGAAGGACTCAATGCTCGGGGATTCGATACCGACTGAGGAGAACTCAGAAAAAGACCGAGGATTAGAGTGATCGATCTAGACTTAATTGATTAGAGTCTAGAGACATGTAGTTAATTCAATGGCGAGTGTGAGACGAGCTCAAATTGAGTGTTTAAATCTGACTTGGTTCCTTTAAATCGCAATGGTAGAACATCATAACACCAATGTTCCCCCTGCAGAGGTCCAATGTGATCACCAACCATAGGCACATACCTATCTTATTAGATATGCTGACGTGAGGGTAAATGAGTCCAAGTTTCTAACATTGATATTGTCAGAAAAATAAAAAGTGCTCATCCGTACTATTACTACTACAGTGGACATCATGCAGGGCACATGTGATATACTATTTAGGCAGGTATGTAACTGGCACTGAGATGTCATTTGGATAAGTAATTGGTTTCTTCGTTCATGTTTCTCAATCTATAGAGCTCGATAATATGGACCTGCAGCCTTTATTTTTTTCCATACTGTACTACATAGTTCCCTCAAATAAGTGCTAGAAATTTCAATTTGTTCACCTCACTTGTATCAAGACCTAGGTTGGGGAATCACGTCGATTGAATGAGTGACATCCGCCGTGGATACAGGTTTTTGGTGCATTCGTTCATTTGGAATGAGTGTCATCCGGAATTTTCGAGCCAAATAGTCCGGGCATTCAGGTCAGATATCAATGGAGAGTGGCGCTAAAATTGTATGGAGCGGGTGAGTGACACTCGCGAGTCAAACGGGCCCTTAGGTCTTCATGTAGACCGGCATATTCGACATCTGTGCTTGAACCCAAGTTCACCCCGACAATATAGGCGACTGTGATGGCGGCAACCAATCATTGTAATAGAATGCCAGGATTGGCCTCCCGGTCCCCTTGCCTTGATACCCAATGCGCTTCCCTACCATCGTTGCGGCTTTGGCGACGTCAACAATCTTTTCTTTTATTCCTGCTTTTAGGAACTCCTTTTCATGCCTTACGAGGACATGTTTTGAGACCCGATTTCACATTGCCGGTCTCCAACCACACGATGTCTACCTTATTCCCTTGCACATCCCATGGCATATTCCGAGAATGTCTTCTATTCCTTTCAAGTGTCCTTCTGACTAGAGGTTTCCAGACACTGGGGAGACGCTCAATATCATTCTCCTGCTCCTCGGTTATGATTCCGGCCATATCAACGTGACTTTATTGGAAGCTAGAAGAATAGTTTAGCGAAGGCGTGGGAGAGGAACGGAAGGCAGTGATGCCGACATGTTTGCTTGAGGTCTCACCAAAGAAGGATACCGAGTGCATCCCGGCCCTGGAGAGGAACATTAGTTAGCCTGGTGGACTGATATTGAAGAGATGAAAGTTGCTGTGCAAACCTGATATCAACCCGACTATTCAATCTCAGAACAGTGTTTACAGCAACTCTTTCAACGAAATCCTTCATACTATCGTAGTGATCAAGGGCACCCATGTTCACCAGGCTTCGGAAAAATTCCTCCATAGCGCCCCGGACCAGCCAGGGCGCCTCTCCGCTCAAAATGCATGGTGAAGACCGGGGAGACTAGATCACTGTAGAGATTTCTAGGAAGAAAACGCAACGAAAACGAGAGAGGTGAGGAAGATGATAAAGCTAAGAAATGAAGGCAGCATGCAGGTGCCCCATTTTAGCTACCAGCCAAGACTCCCACACTAGCGTGCCAAGACGGTACTTTGGCTAGACTATGACGCACCTCGAGTCTCGGTTAAAAGATGATGTATATTCTTCAATTTCAAGTACTGTTACATCCGGGTGTGTCGACGCGGCTGAAGATGACAAGGTGTGTACCTATGGTACCAAAAACTTGTTGGAAGGCTAGTACTAACGTGCTATACGCAAGTTATAAATCGAGTAAGGAAGTGGTAGGATAAAAGAAGAAGAATAAAATTAGAACAGAATGCTGTTGGAAAAATTCTTCGCATTCATCGGCGAGGAAGTCATTGATGAGGAGGAAGGTATGTATAGATATTATATATAGTGCTGTAATTTCAGGCGCAATAGGAGATTTTTATAGGAAATTACTATCCTTTCAATGTGTTTTCGATCGTTCGTTCCTGATATATCTATTTATCTCCTATCGCAGCCTTAATCTATTAATATTGTAGCCTCTACATTGAATACTAACCTTATTCGATAGAATCGTTCATACTTTTCTCAAGGAATATCCCTTCTGCAAACCTCGGGTTTGTCGACTCTCGCTCGACAACAGTTGATGTGACGATTCACGGACGGGATTTCTCGATTCGCCAGTCTCCCACATTGCTGTCCTCCACACGTGCAGGAGGCACCACTGGGGCAGGTATGTTGAGATTCTTTCTTTTGCTTTGATCGACCGCAGCATCAGCGCTCTATTTGGGAGAACCCTTTGTATATGCATACTAGTATACTGCTAGTTGGTCAATACGATCATCAGTCAGCCTGGAATTTAACAGGAATCTTTTCCGCTTACAGTTTTCTCCATTTCAAATTAATAATAATAAAAACCACAACCGCTGATTCTCACTCTGCTCATTGTAGTCCTCTGGAAGATAACACCTAACTTTGCGGAATGGATCTCATCGAAAAGCAATAATCCCCTTTGGGAATATTCTATTCTAAAATCGTCAGCGACAATCGTCGAACTTGGGTGTGGCATATCTGGTCTAGTAGCTCTCACCTTAGCACCGCTGGTAACCCGTTACATCGTCACCGACCAGGAATACGTCCGTAAGCTTTTGATGGAGAATCTCGAGACAAACGGGCCGACGGCTGTGGAATCCCATCACCGTCATGATCTGCCTAGCTCACACCAGCGCAAGAAACAACGGAAATCTCATCAGATTTCCCCGTCAACCCAGCTTGCCCGGACGCGCGGCAAACATGCTCCAACAGACGGCAATGATATCCCCACAGCTCCGGCGAACATCACATTCACAACTTTAGACTGGGAGCTTGATGCACCTAGGATGTTAAAAAACGCCGTCAATCAAACTAAGACACGCTCCAAGGCCAAAGAACACCGCCACGCTATTGGACAGGACTCAATGGAGGGAGTCGACGAAGGTGAAGAGAATGACCTAGGGTTCGATCTACTCATCTCTTGCGACTGCATATACAACGAGGCCCTAGTGCCGCCCTTTGTCCGGACCTGCGTAGACATTTGCCGGTTGAGACCGGCTTACGATCCATCAATATGTCTTTCACCGCCACCATCTGGAACAACAAAACTGCCCCAGGAGAGCAGCACAGCCACGGTAGTCTTAATTGCACAGCAGCAGCGATCTCCGGAGGTGTTCGAGACGTGGCTCCGAGAGGCCTTGAGAGATTTCCACGTCTGGCGATTAAAGGATGAAGTCCTTGGAAAGGGGCTGATGGCCGGAACAGGCTATGTAGTACACGCGATGGTTTTGAGAAGACAGACAGAACGGAAAGTCGACTGAAACAACACTCCCTCCATAGCTCGCATCGTTCACAAAGGCCATATATAGAATACCTATACTAAGCACACTTGCAAGAGACGGTAATATACAAGGTGTGACAATGAGATAAACAATACCAAAGTTGAAAATGTCCAATAATTCCCCTCTTCTGATAAAATGCAATTAAAAAAAAAAACTCTTTTTGTACATACTGCAAAATTACCATCGATAGCAATGATGCCTTTACCAGCCATCGCAGAGTGCTAATAAATGGGGAATAGAACCCAATAAATCGACATATCATAGTAACATTCTACATGTCTTCTAGTCTCCCACGATTCGCAATATGATTAATTGTTATCAATGAACAAATTCGATTTATCCAGAACTTAAGCCTAGGCCCTCGATCGCCGTCAAACGTGGCTCGCGTTACACTACAGAACCTGTAGTAGACAGCCAACCATACCTAATGCAATGCACTGTAACACGAGTGGATCTCGGATGTGGCCGTCTAGATCTATGTATCAATCTCGAGAAGAGTTAAGCATATTACTAGTACATATTCTATCGTCCGTAAGACTCAGACTTCTTCAGTTGCCGTTATTAGAAGTAGATCGCAATCACATATGGCCTATAAAGAAGTTCTACTGCGTTTTAGTAGATAACACCATTATTATTATTATTCGATTGATATATTAGAGCCACGTGCCATGGTGCACACCGATCAATATCAATATTAATTCATGGCCCATTACATATGTTACATACCATCCCTCAACCCGAAAAATTCGAAAACGGACTCGATTGGTCTGGTGGCTGAAAATCAAATAATGGGGCCCAACCCGGGTTTAACTGCAATGCATATGTATCATATGTTAGGTAGATAATGCATCTGCTCAGGCCCCAGGCTCTGGGTCCTCTGGGGAAAAAAAAAAAAAGAAAAACCGCCCCACGTAGGTAGGTAAGTCCTGCAGATCTGGCCTATCAGGGAGACGATAGATATGAGAATATGTAGTGTACGATCGCACTGCATAGATTGATAAAATATGATAGGAAACTTCTAGATCTCAAGTTGATTCTGATGTCAAATCGTGGATCCTGCTATGATACACTAGTAGTACTCGAGCAACTCATGCCAGCTTGCGTCCGATTGAATAGTTAACAGTCTGGCCATCGTCGGCAGTAAAAAACTCGTATGTATCATATATCCAATATCTTATCTCATTTTAGCTATTTCGACATATGTACCCTAGTTCGATCTACGCATCAATGGGAAGCCAATCAATATCCCTGCAGGATGCATATGTAGTACATTCGTAGCGCGATGACGTAAAGAGACCCTCAATTCTTTGACTTACATTCATTCATTGTTGGCATCTATGTACAAGCTATATTATAGGATCGGAAATGGGACCCAATTTTGAAGCTTGACGCGAAGAAGGAGAACTTATTATTAATATATTTATTATTATGTAGTAGAGCGAAGACGTCGTTTCGGTGTCCGACCCCAATCTAACCCCCACCTCACCGTGAGTCCGTGCCATGGCCATTACTATATACATACATATCGACAGTTATTAGTTATAAATTACATAGTAGCTACCGTGCACTCTTAAGCTGAAATCACGATCGAGTATCATATACGTAGCTGAAGCTATAGATTCCTAATAATAAGGAAAAAAAAACACTGCCACTGGGCTGTTTGCAGTGCCGGAACCAAGAACAGTGCAGCCCCTCACTAAGAATGGCCAATTGCTATTAATAACTTGAAAAGGTGAACCTGTGGAGGGACTCTACTATGATATACTTATTATTATATACTTATATATAATCGGTCTAGTTGAGATTCCTGCATATGCACTTGCAAGGGTAATAATCATGCAGATTATGATATAATTGGCAGATGTAGTCTTTAGAATGATTGGATACATATAAAAGAATTTCTGGAATTTTCGCCATGATATGCCCATATGTACATTGTTATATGATACTATCATAGATCCATCCTTTAGCCCCTAGATACATGTGTTTCAGATTTAACGACTCATCAGCCCAGCTGGGAAGGCCCTTTTTGTCCATGGCTCTAACTATCTCCGATCGCGAGTATCCGACTAGGTAACTAGTGATCTCATCCAAAGTTCTGGGACTTTATGAACTCAGATCTGTAGATCACATCCATATCTCCTGGGGTGTTCCAAAGGTAAACTTTGTGAAGTATACTATTACTCTAATCTTACCTTGCCAGCCTTCAAAGGCCATGGCCCATGTGTGATATGTATACCTTGTAATATACCATCACGCGAGAACTACATATGCACACTAACTAATGCGTTGCAGTGACGAACTCAAATCCGAGTTTCACCATACTGCTGACAGCTGCATTTGCTGGGCCCTGGCCAAGACCGTTACATATCATCAGTACAGTATGTATGTATAAGTACAGATGAATTCAATATCAAGTTCACGACCATCAGTTGTCTAGCGCTTCGTGGTAGGATCTTGAAAAAGGTAACATTTACATCTTTATTAGACGAAGTTGTAAAAGTTCAGTAACCTTAACCTTTGTGTCGAGAATTGGACTCATAAAACTACATATTACATAATACTCCTACTAATAAATACATATAATAATAATAAAAGGAAGCGAAATAAAACCTCTAAACGTCCAGGATGGAATGTTAATAGTAAAACGGGCAGGAGATGACTACTATATACATGCTAATCACATAAAAGTGCTGCCAGACAAGTTATATGATACTACATAGTTCACTGGTTGGGCACTAGAGTACCGATTGATCAGCAGTGCAGACTGTCTACATAAGGGCTATCTCCCTGAAACATCCATTTAATGCTTAAAATAATAGTCTGGGCCTTGTTTCAAGTTGCTTAGTTAACTATAGTCTATCAGCCATGACCACTACGTACATACTTGTGGACTCAAATGGCCTTTTTGCCTATAATAATATGTCCATTTAATATTACAAATTTACAATTATGTACGTGCTTAAAATGATGTTGTGGGGTACATATAATCTTAAAATGTGTTGGCTCATACATAGAACTGTTCTTATAATCGCTTAATTAGTGCTAGTTATAGTTACCAGTTTTAACTATGTACTTGTCTTATTATTTATTAGTCCATGGACCATGGCCATCCCATCTTGAAGTTTGTGCAATGTTACCTGCCTGCATAATTTTTATTATGAGATAGAAATTACTACTAATACTAGTAATCCAAATAGCGGATAGTCGAAAAGGATAATAATAATACAATTAAGATTCTAGGGCTATCTTACAAACCTGTAATTCATTACATAGTATCTTTTACTCAGCCTGACGTATTATAACATGGTAATTATTGTATATCATGTTATTGGGTCTTCAAAGTATCCGTAAATTTCACGTAGTGCAACGCAGGCACATATCATAGTGAATACAGCGATATTGCTATCGTATACACGATATAGTAATGCAATTTAAAAGTTAACAGGAGGTAGTAGGAGATTGCTATACAAATTGGAAATGGGAGGAGACAGAAGGTTGAATTTGGAAAAAGACACCGAAATACAGGAGTATCTCTGAACAGCACTTGCTCGCTCATTTAGACCTAAACCAAATATATAGTCAAAAAAGTGCCTTGACATGACACAGCAAAATACGAACACGTATGGTATAACAAGATCGAGTAAAGCCACCACCTCGCCAACCAGCAACAGAACCAAAAAAGTCGACAATAGATAATACAGGGGGTGTCATCGTGGTCGTCATCACAGAGCATAGAATGAAAGTAAACAAAAACAAAGGCCTAACCCGGTCTGCCATAAATCAAAAATCCCAACGCCTATAACAGAAGGGATAGAGAATATTAAAGGGGTGGGAGAGAAAAGATGAGGATAATGACCCGGATACCTGAGGCGGATGTGTAACCTCAGGCAGACAATAAATATTGACGGAAAAAACTATGTAGCATCGAATGGGAGGGAAATGAAACCCCAAAAAAAAGTTGCCCTTCTGATATTAAGAAGTCGAAACCTTGACTTCACTGGCGCGATCATCCATTATTACATCCTGTGGTTTCATGGCCGAGAGTTCACTTGGTCCGCTCATTGGTAGAGATGCCCGGGGGAGCATATCCGCTAAAGCACGAGGGATGGTGTTGTGAGGCTCGGGTTCAACATTGCTGTCAACCATTGAAGAGATCGTTGGCTTCATTGACCCATTTGTTCGGGGTATTAATTCCGGTTGCACAAGGGGGGCGAGAGTTTCTAGCCGATTGATATTCGAAGTGCTGCCAAACTCCTCTCTCTTCATGGAATATATATGTTCTTGGTCATCATCGTCATCTGAAACAGACGAATATCCCATCTCTGGATGACAACCATCCATATCGGTATGGGTCGACGCAGTGGGGCTATCTTCGGTGGAAGTTCGAGGGACGCTGGAACGCTGAGGGAGAGGAGCACTGGGATCATACACTGTCCCGCACTGATCGAGCGCACGGGTTTGATTCCCAAGACTTCTATCCTTGTGCTTTTTTGTCAAGTGACACATGAAGCCATGCAAGGTCACGAAATCAGACTTGCCGCAGCCAGATGAGGGACAATCCAAATATACAAGATTCCCATCAGACGGCCGCTTCCACAATGCCCGACCGGCGGGATCGTACATAGCTGGGCGGCCATGCCGCTCGCCCCAAGCTTCTGCATTCTTGATGGTATATTTCTGTTTTTTTCGGAAATTGCCTGAGGCGCCAGCAGCACCATTGCTCAATGGATTGTGCTGTGGATGAGCCTGTGGCAGAGGCTCTAGTGGACTCTGCTGTTTGAAAAAGGCTAACGTCGTGGCCGCATTCGTCTCTGACAGACGGCGAGGTGCGGGACGTGGAGGTGAGTCGGCGTTTAGCGAGTCAACTGTGAGGCCCATGGATTCTCTCTTTAATCTCTTCCTACGTCTTCGTAAATCCTAAGTTAAATGAGCGATACTTGCTTTACAACAGTGGAATGGGAGGAAAACAGTCCAACCCACCTCTTCTTCAGCTTCAGCTCTCTCGGTTACCATTCGAAAATCCTCATCCTCACGCTTTCGTACGGTAAGAAGATGCGTGCGAGCGTTAGATCGAGCTGCTTCTTCATGCTCCAATTGCCGCAAACGGCTCTCAATCTGTTCTAATTGGGAGGGAATTGGCAAAGGCCCCGGCGGCGCAGGTTCCATTATCGGTGCTCCATAGGGACGGTAGGGCCCTTGAATGGGAGGCGCGGGAGGGCCCGAGGTGTTTGGGTTAATTGCGATTGGGTGAAAACGTGGCATATTCATGGTAACATGACCATGTACTGGATTATTCAGACCATTCTCTCCCATGAGGGGTGGAGAGGCGGCCGTCATGACGGACGCGACTGTTTGGAAAGGATTTAGCAATTGTTCAGTGTTAGTCATATTTAAGACTAACATTGAGAAAGAAAAAAAGACAAAAACACAGATTCGTCGAGATGAACGACTCGATAGCCGAGGTGGGACAAAGTATGACGCTGCTCGGAAATTCTTCAAGATAGAGGGCACACATGGGTCAATGGTGACCAGGGTCATTCAATTGGAGGAAATGGACTTCCCAATCAAGCCAAACACATACTTGATTAAAGCTTGCTGCGTAAGAGGATTGGGTTTCAAAATCAAAGGACAGTCAAAAAATGACGTGAAATGAAATGAAATCATAGATAACAGATGCTAAAGCAAAAGAAGAAAAAGAAAAGACAAAGCTTGAAAAAGAAGAGACTATAAGTTTTAGAACATTTGCATACCCTAGATTTGAATTATTTATTATGTCGTTGTATAGTTGTGTCTCGACTGGCTAGCCCTGGTCAGATTGTAGTATACTTGACGAGATGCGTATAGGATCGACAAGCGGCGAGAAACGCATCTAGAGTAAAACAGGGTCGAAATCAGATAAAAAATATAAATAGGTAAAGCAATATGAAATCGAGAAGCCTGAAATATTAGTTAAAAAAATTATAATAAGATAAATCAAGAAAACAAAAAGTCAGAGTGAGCCTGGAAATTAAGATTGAGAAGCTGTGGTTCTGATTGAGATGAGATGAGGAAATCAATGCGATTTGTGAAGCACAGGCCAGATTGATCTTCATTCACACGCTACATGACCAGAGTTTGTTCTATTATGATAAAGTGCAAGAAGAACAAAAGAATGCGAGATCGGGTCAGTTTGTAGAACAATCATTGATGGTTTGATGGCTTGATTTGTCACACTTAATGGGGGGGGGTCGATGCAGCCTGTAGCTCTAGCTAGCTAGTATAGTAGTCAAGCCAAGGATGATGTCGATTTGATGATGAGGAGAAAGAAAGAAGCAGTAGCAGTATATAGAATAGAACAAGACAAGAAACAAGAAGCAAGGGGAGGTGAATTACCGTTAGTCTGCTTCTTCTTCTTCTCTCATTTGTACTAGTACTTTGTCATTATTTTGTGGGGTGATTTTTGCTTGTATTGATTGATGACTATGAGTTTAGGGGGAAAACTAGGAAATAAAAGGGATAGGAAAAGGGAATGAGAGTGTCACTAGTTTAGTTAGTTAGGGGGGTGGGAATTGGAAGAAGATTTAATAGAGAGAGATAACGACTCAAAGATATAGTTCAGTCAAAGGAATAATGGTGTGGATGTGATGAATTCTTTTGTGCATATCATATCATACCTACCTAGATGATATTACATATACACTGTCATATATATATATATATACAAAGGTATATTATAGATATAGATTATAGTAGTTATTAGTATTGCTTATTATGGTCTTGGGGTGGCTGCTGTTGAATTATAGATATGTAGAGATGACCACTTGCAGGATTCAACAATTGATCGAGATGTACATAATAAGAACTATAATAATACGGAGTACATCATGTTGACTACCTATAATTATCATCATTCACGATGATTTTCTTTAGTTATTATTAACGGTGATGTTCTCCATCCAACTATCATAAGCGATTACCTCAAAAGCACCTTAGGCCGGATAAGGAATCAGAATGAAGCAATCAGATTGCAAGCAGAGTCAGCAATAATAGTAATAATGACTAGTTATAGTCAAACAACATTATTTTAAGAAGAGAACAGTGGTAAGATCTTCGTCAGTCAAACAGTGGCAGTGTAAAAAGAAGAAGGTACTAGGTATCATAGTGGACAGAATGGCCACTCCTATGATAAGTTCAAGTTATAAGTTGGGACCACGGACCAAGTGAGTGCAGCATAAAGAACCAATAGGGAATGGCAAAGACAGCCGGGTTTGATTATTGTGAGCAAGTCTAATTTTTCTATTAACAATTGATTAAAAACAAGGATTTGGCACAAGCGAGGGATAGAAAAAAAGAGAAGGGTGGAGTAAAGATGTATGTACATAGTTTTTAGTTAGGTTTAGTTATGTGCGCCGCAAACCAACAGAAGAAAAAAAAAAAAAAGAAAGTTGTTAACTCTAGTAGAGAGGTCCAAGCAACTACACACTAGTCATTTAAACCAGTTGAAAGGTCTAGAGTTTAGGTACTAGTGAAGGCTGATGCCCATGTGGAAGAAAGACAAAAAAGGAAAAGAAAAGAAAAGAAAAGAGGGGATCTCTAAAAACGGGGCCAACAACAATCCCTTATACTACTGCCTGCAATAGAGTAAGTATAACAACGTAGCAGTAAGAAGTTACTACTCCATAATAACAATCAGATGTTGACAGCATTTTCCCTTTTTTTTTTTGTCTACTTCCTCTTTCTCTCCCTTATATTAGCAATCGCATGTGGTTTGTTTGGTTTCACCAGCGCAGTGGCTGATTGGTCCTTTCTCTGGCTTCTCTAAAGTCCCTCCTCTTCTTGCACTTGTGGAGATTGGACTGCCCTGTGCGCTGTGGTCGAGAAAATGGGCACAGACAGTACATATCACTACTGTGTATTATTAAAGTCACTCACTAACACATACATATTGTAATCAGGTAAATACGGAGTCATGGCCTATCATCTTCGTGGTGGCTTTTTTTTTAAATCACCTTCTATTTGACCGTCATCTGTTATGACGTTATCCAGTTATCCAGTTCTTTTTTTTAGGTTCTCGATTACACGCCTTGACCATGATAAAGGAAGTTGACTGTTGCTGGATCTACATATGTATGATACATAATGGGATTGAGATCTATGTATGCTATGTGCTTTGGTCCACGACTGGTTACAAAGAACACACTAGCAATGAAGTATAACACTAAAACTATATACTTTGTAGTTATGCCTTATGATCACTCCGCATTGATACTTTTAATTATTATTATTATTACCCATTAGTAGTTAGGGTGAACGCCAGGCATTATTAACTTACCTGCCGCCACTTGATTCTCATTTGCAACCTCAAGTCAAGAACTACTCTACATAATAACTACTGGCCAGTGACTGCGATGTTCTAAAGTTTTTTTCCGACGGAGTGCGTCGGGGTTGATCGAGGTTCCGATCTTCTTCCAACTCTTGCCTGCTCCAAAGAATCAATCATAAAATTGTTAATGTCAATAATCTCATTGGGCAATTGTTTTCTTTTGCCTTCGTTCCAAAAAAACAATCCTATTTCGGTGATTTTAACGAGCTTCTGACGCCCCGGTCCAAGTTTAGCCACGCCCCAGTAATTTTATTATCCGAGGAGCTCCTGAGGAGCATGGGCAAGGGAGGAAAATGAATGAGATCAGGAGAACCGCCAAGGGGTTGAGGGGTTTTTTGAAAGAAGAGGTTTGTACTAACGATTGAAATGAAATGAGATAGTCTAGTTTGTGTAAACTAGACTATGAAATGAGAGTTTGATAGATAGGTAGGTACATATAATCTATAAGCGATCATATCGTACGTATCGTATCACATTACATATAATCTGGGGGCCCGTGACCTGAACTACAGAATCCAAGATGTTGGCAAAAGTGAGGCGCGTCTGATAAGTTGAAGCTCGTCGACTGACTGACTGACTACATATAAACTCTGTGTGGCGTTCGACCAAGTACCGATTTTGCCCTGCTTCCCGATTACTGTATCAGAACTCTTTCCCTTTCCTGGCTTAGGTGGACGCAGCGGGCGCGTAAGGATATCGTATTGAATGAATCTGATTCGTTCATCGCGATGTGGTCGCGTTTCTGTCAGCAATGCAAGTCCAGTCCCAGACAAATTATATTTTTTTTTTCGTAATAAATGAATAAATGAAAGAGTGGAGGTGGAGGAGGAGGAGGATTTATGGCCAATGGTTTTCCTTTTTTCATTTTATCAGCAACTGTCAGCTGCAACCACATCAGACAGGCCAATCTTTCGGGTTTCCTTCTGGCCCGTCATGATGGATGGCCTTATTAGCTTTTTTGTTTTTTGGGTCATCCTGCAACATCTATATACTGTAGCCTGTAGGAAGCTATGAGAGTGACTTATTATTATTTTTATATATGCACATGTATGGATGACCAATATCATATGTATCATTCATCTACCCTAAATGAATACTATTTTATGCATATATATGTGTATATCTGTATGAAGGACGCCACATGCACTTTGTATGTGTATGCACATTAACTTACAATTAACTTACACGGTCCTTAAAATAGAGGATAGAAGAAGGCGGGGTCGCCGTTGCTGTACTACATACCTATATCATATCATATATCATATGAAATTAAACTCACAAATGGCAGAGCGACTCCATCATGGCACTAGACTCAAGTATAAACGGCGCAATCAATCCGCTTTATCCCCTTATCCACTCACATCACTTGCTAGTCAGCTGAGTGCAAAGGTTGGTCGCGTTCACAAAGCGCCTTCGAGGCTTCGCCCCAGGGTTGATGTCCGCCGTTAGAATAATAATAACTTATAATAAAAATATAAAAATAACAATAATGGGCTGCCCTTTTCGTGGGACCCTTCGTAAGCACTTGAACCCATCAAGAAAGGCTGTTGTACCTGATTAGATTTATCAAATACAGCCAGAGTTATTAGAGTTGGCATCCAAGTCGGTAAAATCACATGTAATTTTGGGACATAGTCGAGAGGAGAATTTTCTGATTTCTATTCATCACATATTCGCCATGCGCCAACCGACCCCGACAAAGTCTGGAGGGTTGTCATCGCCATGGTGTCATTAAGTTACAGTACATTTTTGGGAGATCTAGTCAAGCCTGCACTCTCCCTCCTTTTTGGACAGCCCTGATAGCACAGGGGACCAGTGCAGAGATAGAAGGAATGGAGAAAAAGGACAAACACCACACACCCCAGCATATGTATGCGCCGGAAAAAAGTGGAAACGAAACAGGGAAAACGCAGTATTTGTACAAATCATATATGTATGGGAATGTAGCTCACCAAACACCAAACAGGAAAAAGAAAGAAAGGACAAGAGAGATCTACGCTTAAAAACTTATGACTTCTTTTGTTCTTCTCCACCTTGTTGGGTGGTGTCGCTCGCTTGCGAGGACTGCTGAGAAGACTCCTCTTGACGTGCCCGGTGCATTTTATCAAACAGTGTCAAGCTGGCAGTTTGGAGCTCATCAGTTTTTTGCTTGAGCTCTTCGGCTGTGGTAGTGACCTCCCCGGACTGGCTCTTCGCAACTGTTTCCCGAAGGCTGGCAATCTTTTCACGGATTTGATTAGCCTCGGTCTGGTCAAGTCGGTTTTCGAACTCCTTCAGTGCCTTTTCCGTATCATTCAGCACTGAGTCAGCACGGTTGGCGGTCTCAATCGCGGCTCTACGCTCTCGGTCCTGAGCGCCGTACTTCTCGGCATCCTCCACCATGTTCTCGATCTCGGAATCGGAGAGCCCGGAGCCAGAGGCGATGGTGATAGATTGATCTTTGCCCGTGGACTTATCTGTGGCATGCACGTGCACGATGGAGTCGGCATCGATGTCAAAAGTGACCTCGACTTGGGGAACACCACGATGAGCAGGGGGGATACCAACAAGCTGGAAATTCCCAAGCAGCTTGTTGTCCTTGACAAGCTCACGCTCACCCTGGAATACTTTGATCTCCACAGCAGTCTGGAAGTCGGCAGCAGTCGAGAAAACTTGGGACTTCTTGGTGGGAATAGTGGTATTGCGGTTGATCAAACGAGTGAAGACACCGCCCAATGTCTCAATGCCAAGGGATAGAGGGGTGACATCGAGCAGGACAATTTGTGTAACTTCGCCAGCAAGGACACCGCCTTGGATTGCAGCACCAATGGCAACGGCCTCATCTGGATTCACCGACTTGGCGGGTTCACGACCGAAAATGCTTTTGACCGACTCGGAAACTTTAGGCATACGAGTCATACCACCGACCAAAATAACTTCCTGAATGTCCTTAGCCTGCAGGTTGGCATCTTTCAGTGCTTTGCGGACAGGGTCATATGTCCGGTTGATGAGAGGATCAACAAGGCCTTCAAGCTGTGCACGAGTCATCTTGAGGTTGATGTGCTTGGCACCACTGGCATCTGCTGTGATGAATGGTAGGTTTATATCAGTTTGTAGTGATGATGAGAGTTCAATCTTGGCCTTCTCAGCAGCTTCGCGAATCCTTTGGATGGCCATCCGGTCACTAGAAAGGTCTATCCCAGACTCCTTTTTGAAGTGCTGGACGATATGGCGAACAATGCTAATATCGAAATCCTCACCACCAAGATGGGTGTCGCCGTTGGTGGATTTCACCTCAAAAACGCCCTTTTGGATTTCAAGAATAGAGATATCGAAAGTACCGCCACCGAGGTCGTAGACAGCAATAATGCGATCATTCTCCTTCTCGAGACCGTAGGCTAAGGCAGCAGCTGTGGGCTCATTGACAACGCGCAGAACATTAAGGCCGGCAATCTGGCCGGCATCCTTAGTGGCTTGCCGTTGAGAATCGTTGAAGTAAGCAGGAACGGTAACGACACCATTCTTAACAGATTTGCCCAAGTAAGCTTCAGCAGTTTCCTTCATCTTTTGCAAGACGAAACCGCCGATCTGAGAAGGAGAATACTTCTGACTACGAGCCTCAACCCAGGCATCGCCGTTGGTGTGCTGGACAATCTTGTACGGAACCTCTTTAATATCACGCTGGACTTCAGCGTCGGTAAATTTCCGCCCGATGAGACGCTTTGTAGCAAACAAGGTGTTTTCGGGATTTACAACCGCTTGACGTTTGGCGGCAATACCGACTAATCTCTCACCGTCCTGAGCAAATGCAACTACAGACGGGGTAGTTCGTGCACCTATTGTGCGCGTCAGCAGGTTAGGCTTGAGTGGCTTCTTGGCGAAGATCACTGGGGCTTATGTTCCCATCACCGAAGTATGCAAAAAATGCTAATGTTCTCGCTTACCCTCGGCATTCTCAATGATTTTAGGAGTCTTTCCTTCCATCACAGCAACTGCTGAATTGGTAGTTCCTATTGAGAGCTGGTTAGCAACAATCTCCTCTCTGTAGGGTCTCAAAAAGCCTGCATACCCAAGTCAATGCCGATCACCGGGCCCTTCACTTTCTCGTCTTCCGTTGAGTTCCATCTCCTGAAAGAAGTGGCGGAAACTCTGAAGGCAGGAGAACGAGCAAAAGAAGCAGTATGCGGTAGCTTAAGGTGGGAAGAACGTTCAAAGTCAGCTAGGTCAAGCACGCAAAGGGGGTTTATTCACTCAGGAAATGGCATACCGCGCGAGAGAGTCTGGATGAAAGCATTTTGATAGTATTACAAGTGCCGATTAAACGGGAGCGAAACGTCTGTAGTAGGGCGAGGATTGTGCTTGAGTAGTGGAGGGAGTTAGAATAGGAGAGGGTTGAGAGGTAAAGAGGGAAGGGTGGTCAAATTTGTTTCCTTTATATGGAGGATAGATTGGCAAAGAAGGGAAGAGAAGAAAATTTTTTTTTTTGACTTCAATGAAGTCTTGAGTCCACTAGCGTTGGGAAGTAACTAACTAAACCACGTGACCATATCGAACTTGGAACCTCGGGAGCAGGAAAACCCCGGTATGGGCTTGGTATTTGCCGAGCTGTTACTGCGAATATTGCTGCGGTATGGCAGTATTGATCGCGTTACAAATCCAGGTCCGGAATGCTGCGCTTGCCGTCATGGCCCGCCACCTACCTATCATATTAATCAGAAACTCCACTACTCCACTTCAGTATGTATTTGAGGCCCTCGAGCTTCTTTGATAATGATAAATGTCGCTGTGCCATTGAGTCTTCAATCCTTTGCCGCCTTGCGGACATTCACTACTTTCTAGCAGGCAAATTAACAATGTGACATCAATGAATATTTAAATTGTGCAACAATGACTTTGGATACTGCCCTCCTGTGAGTTCAAGTTTTCGGTGCTCTCCGTATAAGGTTGCGCTGGCGCTAATGCTGTGTTCGTGTAGGAACCGTCCGACCGATTCTCTCGTGCTTTCGAAAAAGCCAAGATTCTTCCCCTTCAAAATCCCTAATTTGTGGGTGTTCTCGATTGGTAGACAATAAGATCCTGCATACTGACTCGAGGGGACCTGGGATTGAACAGTCACCAACAACTTCGTCATTACATCAGCACGGCAGATCCGGACAGAATTTATCTCATAGCCAAGGATGCTATCTGCTTAATATATATTTCGTCGCAGAAATGGGAACGACTAGCCAAAATTCCCTTCGAACCAAAGTGTTTGGCTGCCGGCTATGGCTGGGTGGGGGTAGGAGGATCTGATCAAGGAGAATGCGCCTTCATAAGAATCGACGGACATGATACTCACCCTCATGGCACTGGCCCCAGCCATGAGTCCGAGGTGAATCACATATTACCAGTCGACCTGGAGTCGGATGCGAGGATCCACCCATCATGGCTATCCAACGAGGAGACCCGTCGACCAACTGCTTCCGGCCGGAGACAGCCGTCGGAAGTTCAACTCCTTAAATTTGGAGGCAGCATTGTGAACTCTGTGACGATTCACCGGTTGCCCGGTGATGGTCACCTATCGCATGAGGATGTTGTTCTACTTAGGTATGAAGTCAATGTATACAGATTTTGAGACTAGCTCCTAACGTTTGAAAGTAATAATGATCGAACGGTCACTATTTACTCTTTGACCCGCTCAAAAACTCTCCAGGTTATTCACCACCCTGCTTGCATGAATTATGCGATCATTTCTCCTGATTCCAACGTTCTGGCTGCGGTTGGCGATGAAAACCATGTCTATTTTTATGAAATGATTCGTGATAGGAACAACACTGTGACCTTGAACGACAGAGGCGATAAGGTAGCGGAATGGACAGCCGCGCGGCTCTGCTGCCGGGAGCTTCAGACACGGACGGATAATTATGACGATGGTAGCTGCTTTACAGTGGCATTTTCCCCTTCAAGTCATTTATGCGCGGTGGGCTCCCAGTCAGGTATTATCACCATATTTGATGTACCAACGATCCGTGAGTCGAAGGACGAAGGGCAAGACAATGATCCGGTGCTTTGCCTGTTTTTATCATCCAGATCTCATTCCGAAGGCGCTGTCCGCTGCATGAGTTTCTCACCCGATCCTTGGGACCTCCTAGTCTGGATTGAAGATACAGGTCGAGTAGGTGTCGCGGACATTCGCCAAGCTTTCTGCCGCAGACAGATATTGACCCTGGATTTGAACGAGTCTTGTCTTCAGCCTGTCACCATTGAGGAGATATCTCTGCACACCGGTCTTGCAGAGCCAAGTTCAGACGTGGAGGGTTACAACTTACTTGAGCCCAGCCGCCCTGTTAGGTTAACTGATGATATTGACACCGACCAACACGCCGTGCCTAGCTTTCTCGACGGCCCCCCTTTAAATTCTTCCAACTCGGCGAGGGCCGATTCCCCGTTACGGGAGCCCCCTAGTCAACATTCTCCAGAAGGGGATAGGCAGATCATTGAATTTCTGAGAGCGAGATTTACTCAAAGACTAGAAGAAGGTCGGGATGAGGGAGTCTCCAGGTGGACTTTTCAGGTGCAATCTGGATCGAACCTGCGAGCACCAAGTTCAGTAGACGGACCCAACAGATCATCTCGCACCGTGTCCCCATTTCGTTACGACAACGACGTGCTCCAGGATATACTTCGTGAGAATTACTTGAGCCGCACCGGCTCTGCCGACCGTCATTCGAACCCTAGGCGTCAAAGTTCTGTCGTGCTATCCCAGGTCCTACCAGGACCTAGCAACCAGACTTCTGAGATAGGTAATTCTACCACGGAAATGCAACCAATAATCACCCTTCGATTGGCTACTTCGCCTTCTAGTAGCCCCTCACGAGCAGCAAATGCTGGTGTGTCGTCAAATAATGCCGAGCAGATGAACGTTGATACTCGATCACGGGGGACTTTAAGTCGCTCAAGTGCGCTTTTAGATACGTCTTCACCGCCAATAGATGTTGCTATATCCAGAACACGTCAGAGATCACAACGTTCAAGCTCAATACCACGGCGACCTGATCGGCCAGTTAGTGTCGTAGAGGGCAGACATGAGGTGCAGCGAGCGGCTAACCCAGAGCGTCATCGGCGTCAGCGCCTGATGGCTAACGAGGTAAACTCCGGCCCTAATTACTGGGAGCGATTGAATCGACAACAACTCATGACTTTTGACCAGATTCGGTCGCCGCGGAGGATCCGAAACAATGTCAATGACCTTCCAGACCGAGATCTGGGACAGGCTCTCCGAACCCAAGACCCTGGCGGAACAGCTGGGGTTGGCTGGGGGCCTGACGGTAGAACTTTGTAAGCCTGTGCATGTTATCGATCGAGGTAGATTTGATTAGCTAACTTGTTTTCTTCACTGGCAAATAGATTTATTGGAACCGTTGCAGGTATTTTCGAATACCAACTCAATATTCAGGACCGAAGGACATTCCCTACTTTTATATATCGTTGAAGTCAAAAAATATTCTGCATAATTGTTGTTTGTTCATTGTGTTTCTATGGGAAACATTCCAGGAATCTAACGATGGATGAACTCTAGACTTCTTCGATTTCTGTGTCCGTCTCTATGCGTTCATATTTTCTTTTCATTCTCTTCCTCTTGTCCCTCTTTATTCCATTCTTGAACTTATTTGGTGTTTGCAGTATACCAGTTATAGTTTACCCTCGTTGGCCAAGGGATTTATTGTCATCTTGAAAAGTTCTTTGTGATACCAAACATTTAACAAATTGTTTTACTATACTAACTACTGTCACCCTGTGTTCCTCACGCTTTGTGCAAGTATCATTATGGGGGTTTTCGTTCTGTTCCAGGTACACCAAATTTGTAAAGAAAACCAAAAAAAGAGAGAAAAGAAAAACTCCAAACCGCGGAGATGATACGATGAGTGAAAACAGCTAATTGTAACTTCGGAAGGTGGCAATAACCGACACTTAGCTAAAAAAAAAAATTTGACGCTATCTCGATCTATACAGTCAAAATCGACAACAAAGTTGAATAATGTAACTTTATTAAATGACATTCATTTCTATCATAAATCCATGATTATTCATGCGGTATGCGGAGTTTGAGCTAGTACTTGTTAGGGTTCAGTTACTTGGAACCTTCTTTGTTCCAACCAACCGAGTCACGGCGGGGCTTGGAGTTTTTCAGACAAAGCCAGCCTCTGTGCTACATACAATTAAATAATAGATGTCTTATCATACAACAGAATTCTCAAGTGAATTTGGGATCGTCGGCATTACAACAGTTGTCTTTCAAATAAAGTTAACTAATGGCTCCGGACATAAGTCATTAAGTACTACCTAACATGACGATTGATTCCTTAGAGTCGAGTCTGCAGCAACTTCGGCTGACTGTCGAGGATCTCGAGACTTCATCTATCGATGCTAGGCTTGCTGGGGAGGAGGAATTTGCCTCTTCAGATGGCATTAGATCTCAGAAGCGAAATCCTCAAAGTGCGGAGGAGTTGAAGACGGAACTAGAGAATGAATTTTTGACCCCATCACCACGATTCAGCCCTGACTGGTTGAACCGGCTGCAAAGGTTAGTTTCGAGCCCGTTTTGTTTTCATCACTATTGTTCAAGATTTTTTATTGGGCTATCTCAAATTAAGTATCTCCTGCCCCGAAGGCAGTTGGTTTTTCTTTCTTTTCTTTTCTTTTTTGTCCAGGCTTCTCCAGAAAGCAAATCAATGTGCCGTTCCTCAGGGTATCCACATGATAAATCGGAGCCTCCATCTTTACCCCCAACGAAGAAATAGCTGACTAATACATTGTATAGAAGATGGGAAGTGCCCACGGATTATGCGGATCTTTTTGATATATCTCCCACTCAGACCCGAACAATTACTCGCTTTACTCGTGAGGGTCTGGAGGGGAGAGTAACTGGATACCATGAAGTTACGATTCCTGCAGGCACTGCCACCGCAAAGAACTCAACATCCCTACTTCGAAAACCAGCAGGACGAGCTGATTTTGTTAGGGGTGCGGCAGGCTTTTATCCCTTTGCCCCAGGAGGTCTCGATGGTGTGGAAGCCATAGCCGCGATTGAATCTGATGCTAAGGCTGCTGAGCAACAAAGAATCGGGACCAAAAAATCAGGCCTTGACCGGATAATCAAATTTGGTACGGAAGGCGGTCTTCTAGAAGTTCCACCAGGCTTTTCCCGTGGCCTAAAGTTTGGGCAGTCCGTGTCCAAGGAGGCGGAAGAGGACGCTAAAGACATTGAAAACACCCTCGAGCAAGATGAAGAAGGATTGCGCGGCGAAGGAAACCAAGGCAAAACTGGCACGGCATTTGACAAGGAGTATGAACACGATGATGATGGGGAGCCGAGCGACGAAGAGGAAGACGTTGACTCTTTGCTCCCAGTCGAATTTCCAGCTTTTGAGCCACGTGGTCAGTTGCTTGCAGCAACCACAAGGAAAGGAGGCAAGGAATGGGCTCATATTGTTGAAATAAATAAAGACATTACAAATTTCCACGAACTCGTGCCAGATATGGCTAGGGAGTGGCCTTTCGAGTTGGACACATTTCAGAAAGAAGCTGTCTATCACCTAGAGAATGGAGATTCAGTCTTTGTGGCCGCTCACACCTCCGCTGGGAAGACGGTAGTGGCAGAATATGCCATAGCTTTGGCCGAAAAACATATGACCAAAGCAATCTATACTTCCCCTATTAAAGCATTGAGCAACCAAAAATTTAGGGATTTCCGGAATACGTTCGATGATGTTGGCATTTTGACAGGCGACGTACAGATATCTCCCGAAGCTAGCTGTCTCATTATGACCACAGAGATTCTCCGGAGTATGTTATATAGAGGTGCAGACCTGATCAGAGATGTTGAATTTGTAATTTTTGACGAGGTGCACTACGTCAACGACACGGAGAGAGGCGTGGTTTGGGAAGAAGTGATCATCATGTTGCCGGAGCATGTTACATTAATCCTCCTCTCCGCTACCGTCCCAAACACCTACGAATTTGCATCCTGGGTTGGTCGCACGAAGAAGAGAGACATATACGTTATTTCAACGGCAAAGCGCCCTGTTCCGCTGGAACACTATCTCTGGGCAGGTAAAGGGATGTATAAGATCGTTGATTCAAACAAAAAATTTATTGACAAAGGGTGGAAAGAGGCAGATGACATTCTCTCTGGACGAGACAAGGTTAAACCCCAGGCTCCTGAAGCCGGACAAAGAGGGGGTCCTCAGGGAAGGGGCAGAGGCCAGATTCCTCGAGGCCCTCGTGGCGGTTCGCAACAAAGAGGAAGAGGGCACCCAGCTCCCCGAGGGATCGGGAATATCGCGCGGACAGGCCGAGGAGGTGGACGTACTACCGCAGCGCAAGATAAGAACTTATGGGTTCATTTGGTCCAGCACCTCCGGGAAGAAAACTTGTTGCCAGCGTGTATCTTTGTTTTCTCTAAAAAGAGATGCGAAGAGAATGCGAATTCACTAGTTAACCAGGACTTCTGCACGGCATCAGAAAAAAGCGCTACTCATATGGTTATTGAAAAATCTCTCGCTCGGTTGAAGCCAGAGGATAGGGTTCTTCCTCAGATTCTTCGACTTCGAGAACTCCTCAGTCGGGGCATCGCTGTCCATCATGGAGGACTTCTCCCTATCATGAAGGAGATTGTCGAGATTCTGTTCGCGAAGACGTTAGTCAAAGTCCTTTTCGCCACAGAAACATTTGCTATGGGTCTTAATCTGCCAACTCGGACGGTGGTTTTTTCCGGTTTTCGCAAGCACGACGGGAGAAGTTTTAGAGATTTGTTGCCAGGAGAGTATACACAAATGGCCGGGAGGGCTGGGCGAAGAGGTTTGGACACCGTTGGATATGTCATTATTGTGAACTCCGGAAGGGACGAAGCACCTCCCGCATTCACCTTGATGCATATGATTCTCGGAGATCCCACAAAGCTGCGATCTCAATTTAGACTGACGTACAATATGATTCTAAATTTGTTGCGCGTGGAGGCGCTCAAGATAGAGGAAATGATCAAACGAAGTTTCAGCGAAAACGCTACGCAGGCACTTCTGCCCGAGCATGAGAAGCAAGTGCAGCTTTCTGAAGCTAGCCTTGCAAGAATCAAGCGTGAGCCATGTGGCTATTGTGATGTTGATCTTGCAGTCTGTCATCAAGCCGCAATCCAGTATGAAAAACTCACCGCAGAACTCCATATCGGGCTTCTTGCATCCCCTGTGGGGAGACGTCTATTCATGCCTAAGCGACTTGTTGTGTATAAAAGGGTACGAGCTTCTGCGAACATTGTCCTCCAACTTCCTGACCAGATGTAGGATGCGCTCCGAACAGTTGGTATTATCGTCCGCGAAGGGGTCATGGGATATACAACGCCTACCATCCAAGTTTTCGAAATTGGGACATTGGATGGCAAGCGTCATCCAAGCGATATCCTTCCCTTCCTTCCGGCATTTCGTTATCTATTTAGACCACTTCCAACTTGCGCTGCCGACATGACATTACAAACACGTAGGATACCGCTCACGGAAATCGAATGCGTGACAGACAAGGTGGTTAGAATTGGGGGGCCAATCTGGTATCTGAATATAAAGAGAGGTGAGGATATGTGATATCCGCTGTCTGGGACTGGAAGCTAACCTGGGCTTAGAGGCTGTCAAGTTTGCGGACCATGAGCTGTCGAAGCTCTGCTCGACTTGGATGAGTGAAGTCTGGGATGAATTAGACTGGGAACGGGTTAAAGAGCTTCAAGTCAGGGATATCCTGGATAAGAGACAGTCCCAGGCAGTCGTCGCCCAGTCAAGCCAATGTCTCTCATGCCCGCAATTTTTAAGACACGTAAGCTCTAAATGCTCATTCCTCTTCTCCATCATCTATTCCTACCTTCCTTTCCCCCCACATTTAGTGCTGTCGCTGATTTCTAGCAGTTCGAAATGGAGCATGATGAATGGCAGGTGAAGGAGAATATTTCCCAGCTGAAGCGACTTATGTCAGACCAAAATCTTCAACTTCTTCCCGACTATGAGCAGCGAATCCTAGTTTTGAAAGACCTCGGATTTATCGACGATGAATGCCGGGTGCAACTCAAGGGGAAAGTGGCGTGTGAGGTAGGTGGCTCCTCTTTCCTGGGGTCGGGATCTACGAGCCACCGTTAACCAGCGATACAGATTCACTCCGCGGATGAACTGGTGCTGACGGAGCTCATTCTCGAGAATGTTCTTGCGGAGTACGAACCTGAAGAGATTGTCGCGCTTCTCTCGGCCTTCGTCTTCCACGAGAAGACGGAGTACGAGCCGAGCTTGACTGCTTCCCTGGAACGCGGCCGAATGGCGATCATCAACATCTCGAAAAGGGTGGTTGATCACCAGGTCCAGCATCAGGTCATCCTCTCCAGCGACGACTCGAACGATTTTGCGAGCAAACCTCGGTTCGGCCTCGTGGAGGTCGTGTATGAGTGGGCCCGGGGCATGTCATTCAATCGCATCACCGACCTGACGGACGTGATGGAAGGCACGATTGTGCGGGTGATCACCCGGTTAGATGAGACATGCCGAGAAGTGAAGAACGCTGCCAAGCTGGTGGGAGATCCCTTTCTCTATTCAAAAATGCAGCAGGCGCAGGAAATGATCAAGAGGGATGTTATTTTCGCAGCGTCATTGTACATGTAGAGCAGACGGATACTAAACTGTGTATATACATATACATATACATATACATATATATGGGGTTGACTATAACACGTTTCGACATGGTGGCTGGTGTTTTGAGACCCTCTTATTATTAGCCCGTTCAGGGGGACGTCAGTCACGTTTCGCCACCACCAGTCTCCCAGCAAGTCAGCCTCGTATTCTGAAGCTCTGTCGTCATGGGTCCTGTTTTATTTTATTTTATTTTTTTCACAGTTAACCTCTTTTCCCTGTAACACTACGTACATGTATGTACGTGTCATGAACTCTTGAGTTCTTACCTTTTCCGTCTCATCTCATCATTTACATCTTGGTATATAGTTATAGTCCTTGCAGATCTGACGCAAGTACATAGAGTACTATGTACATGTACATGATGATACCTATGTACGGGGGGAGAAATCTGTTGATTCGATAGAATCTCCTCATGTACTGTACCTACATCTTATTACTCCGGAAAAAGGCCAGAACCTCTCTCGGTAATTAAAAGACTTTTTGTGCACCTCCATGCCACATGGACCATCAAGAGAAACTCTCCCCACTTACACCTCAGGCATGAACGAGACGAGACGCAGCTGCATCAACCATCACCGATTTGGCCCTAGTTACTTTTAGTGGTGCATCCTTCAAGTTGTCAGTCCAATCAGTGATGCCAATGACTGGTTACTGGCTGCCTGGAGGTCTGCGATCGTTTGTTGTTTGACCAGGGTAGGTAAAAAGATAACAGCTAGTATATATAAACCTATGTATACCATCAATAGCAAAGAACAACAATTCCTTTTACATAGATAAGACTCTATACAATATCTCTCCGTATGATATCGATCATTTTGCGCAATCTAACCCTTATATACATCTACAGGGGTGGAAACACGTTGTTGGGGATCGCTGAAACCTGCACGCGGCCCGCCTGGGAACGGTTTAGTTTAGTTAACCGCGTGGGTTGGCTCTAATCTAGTGTCTTGTCTCTCTCTCGCGTGGGTCAGGTCAACAACTCAAAAGACCTAAAAAAAACCATCGGTGCCCTCACAATAATAATTTTCTCTTAAAGCCCCAAACTTCCACACCGATTAATCAACAATAGCTCTCAGCACTACTTATATATTGTGCTCTTTTTTTTTTTCTTCCCCTCCTGAAATACACACCCCCTTTTTTTCCCCTCCTCACACGCTCCCCCCTCTCCTGTTGAACGGTCAAGAGGGGAAAAGAGAGAAAAAGAGGCAGAAAAAGAGAAAAAACCCACTTCCCTTTCGACTGGGCTATTCTTTGTTCTGAGTTTAAGATCCTGGCGTTGGGGGCTGCCAAAGGCGCGAGATGGATGTGGCAGCTCTTCGAGACCGCATACAGTCTATACTGGACTCCAATGCGGAAACTCGACAGCAAGCGGAGTTAGATTTGAAATATGTATGTGATGCTTGATCCGATGTGCATCAACAAAAGCGTTTTGTGACTCACCATCCGGCTGAATTTTAGGCAGAAAACCAACCCGGCTTCACAAACGCTCTCCTGGATATCCTGCAGGCGGAACCTAATAATGCTGTTCAGCTGTCTGGTATGAAAAACCCCGTATTTATCCCTCCTACCCGACGCCAGACACGGCGGGGGGGCCTCCGGATGAAGAATGGAAGGGGAAAAGGATTCGTGCTGGACTTAATCTAACAAACATCATCCTCGTTTTTTTGTTTAGCCATCGTATACCTGAAAAACCGCATCACTCGAGGATGGGCTCCCGGCGAAGAGAGAATTCAATACAAGTTGATCCCGGAGGAAGAACGTCCGTCCTTGCGGGAGCGCCTCATCCCAGTCCTCGCATCGTCCCCGCCTAATATTCGTGCGCAACTTATCCCTATCCTCCAGAAGATCCTTCAACATGACTTTCCAGAGCAATGGCCCGGATTCATGGATATCACGCTGCAACTGCTGGGCATGAATGACGCCAACTCGGTCTTCGCAGGGCTACAGTGCCTTCTGGCGATCTGCCGGGTATACAGATTCAAAGCTGGAGAGAAGAGGTCGGATTTCGATAAAATTGTCGAGCTTTCGTTTCCCCAGCTGTTCCATATCGGCTCAAAGCTGGTCGATGAGGAAAGCTTGGAGGCAGCGGAGATGCTCCACATCGTGCTGAAGGCATACAAGCATGCAATTTACGTGGGTTGATCTCGGAGCTAGAAGAGCATAAGGCTAGGTTGCTGACGCCACGGTTAGTTTGAGCTTCCGCCTCATCTAAAATCACACCAAGGAACCGTCGACTGGTGCACGTTGTTCTTAAGGATTATCGCCAAGACCCCGCCCGCGAATTCCTTGCCCGACAGTGTTGAGGAAAGAGAGATGAATCACTGGTGGAAGTGCAAGAAATGGTCCTATGCGAACCTCAATCGTCTTTTCATCAGGTTGGATGATGTCCCCCCCCCCACTCCCTACCATGGACAAGGGACATGATTGAACGCTGACCTTTCCCGGCTCCTTAGATATGGCAACCCCACAAACATCGGCAAAAGCAATGCTGCCGATTATTCCCAATTTTCAAAGACTTTCATCACCACCTTCGCACCCGAGATTCTGAAGGGCTATCTGCAAGGGATTGACAAGTGGGTGTCGAAGGGCCAATGGCTGAGCAAGCCAACTGTCTCTTACACTCTCATCTTTTTGGAGGAGTGTGTGAAGCCAAAGGCCATGTGGGATCATCTGAAACCTCATATGGACAATCTGATAGCTCATCTCATTTTTCCCATACTCTGTCAGTCCGAGGAGGATCTTGAACTGTTCGACACGGATCCCTCCGAGTACCTACATCGCAAGCTCAATTATTACGAAGAGGTTTCGGCTCCGGATGTCGCTGCTACGAACTTCCTAGTGGCTCTCACAAAGTGCCGAAAGAAACAAACATTTTCGATCCTTCAATTCGTCAATAGCGTCGTCAGTAAATACGAGTCTGCTCCGGATGACCAAAAGTCTCCTCGCGAGAAGGAAGGTGCTCTCAGAATGATCGGCTCCTTGTCCTCTGTTATCCTCGGCAAGAAGAGCCCGATTGCTGATCAGGTCGAATATTTCTTTGTTCGACATGTCTTCCCCGAGTTCAGAAGTCCCCACGGCTTTCTCCGAGCTCGCGCTTGCGACACTTTAGAGAAGTTTGAGCAATTGGACTTCAAGGATCCGAACAACCTCATGATAATATACAGGAATATTCTCAAATCAATGGCCGACCCGGCATTACCTGTTAGGGTAGAGGCAGCCTTGGCGTTGCAGCCATTGATTCGTCACGACGTTATCCGAGCGTCGATGCAACAGAATATCCCACAGATCATGCAGCAGCTTCTCAAATTAGCTAATGAGGTTGATGTGGATGCTCTAGCCAACGTGATGGAGGACTTTGTAGAGGTCTTCTCGGCCGAATTGACACCATTTGCAGTCGCTCTGAGCCAGCAATTGCGGGATACTTACATGCGCATCGTCCATGAACTCTTAGAACGAAACGCAGCCAAAGGCGATGAAGAGACCTACGGCGACTTCTTGGATGATAAGAGTATAACGGCTTTGGGTGTTCTCCAGACTATTGGAACTCTTATCCTTACTTTGGAGAGTACGCCTGATGTCCTTCTCCATTTGGAAACCATTTTAATGCCGGTGATCACGGTCACTCTGGAGAATAAACTATACGGTATCCGCTGTGCCTTCATATCCCACCTCGGATTGATTTTTCCTTCCACTGACTTTCTGGTTAGATTTGTATAATGAGATCTTTGAGATTATAGATAGTTGCACTTTTGCTGCCAAATCCATTTCCCCTACCATGTGGCAGGCTTTCGAGCTCATTCACAAGACCTTCAAGGCCGGTGCCGAGCTCTATCTCGAAGGTTGGTCTCTTCCTCCACGCATCTGGTGTTAGCAACTGAGTACTGAAATTCTCTTTCGTCTTTAATAGACATGTTACCGGCTCTGGATAATTTTGTTTCGTATGGTACCGATATGCTGATTCAAAACCCGGCCTATCTCAGGGCTATCGTGAGCATGGTGGAAGATATTTTCCACGATGGAAAAGTAAATGGCGTAGATAGAATATGCGGCTGCAAACTGGCAGAGGCTGTAATGCTGAACCTACGCGGATACGTGGATCAATACATTCCTATTTTCGTTGAATTAGCGATGGAGGTCATCAACAGTGGGGATGCCAAAACGAAATCATATAGGATCCATCTCATGGAGATGGTCATCAACGCCATCTATTATAACCCTCTCCTCGCCCTCCAGGTTCTGGAATCCAAGGGCTGGACGAATAAGTTTTTTAGCGCCTGGTTCTCCAACATTGATAACTTTAGGCGGGTTCACGACAAGAAGCTGTCCATTGCCGCCATCAGTTCGTTATTGACTCTCAAAGCGAGCGATGTCCCAGCTAGTATCCAACAGGGCTGGCCAAGGCTGTTGCAAGGTGTGACTCGGCTTTTCCAGACTCTACCGGCAGCCATCAAACGTATGTGTACTTTGCCTTGGGGGCCCGTGTTTAGTTTCGGTCGCTTACGTTTGTTTAGATCGCGAGGAAGCTACTAAGGAGTCGGATTTCACCTACGATGACGAGGCAGAAGAGGCAGACGAAGACAATGATTGGAGCGGCGAGGTCGAGTCGAATGACCAGGATGAGGTTGAGGGCGGCGGGGATGCCGATGTTACTGACGAAAGCACTGCGTACCTTGAGTTCCTGAATCAAGAGGTGCGGTTTGCAATTCCAGTCAGGTCTCGGCTCATTTTACTGATCAATCCCAGGCCCAAAAATTCGGAGCCTTCGCGGAGGAGGAAGAAGATGAATTGGATGAAGAGAGCCTGTTGGAAACCCCGTTAGATAAGGTGGAGCCTTACGGTCTTTTCAAGCATGTTTTGATAAGTATGTCTTATTATATGCCGAATCCGTGGCTCCGAGCTGACACTGTATTCCCAGGCCTTCAACAAGAGCAGCCACAACTCTATGGGAGCTTAACTGAGATTCTGAGCAGCGAGGAGCAACAGATAATCCAGGCTGTCATTCATGAAGCAGATGTAAAGGCTTTAGCTGCTGCGAACGCGGGGGCTGATGTCCCAGCACATATGCAGGTAAATGTAAATGGTGGCAACTAAGCGGACAGACTTTTTTTTGTATATTTTTTTTTCTTTTCGAGTATAGAAAGAGGGCGAGAGCGGGATTGGGGAAAAAGGTGTCAATCATCAGAGGTCTATTTTGTTGGTCCTTGTCTTACTTTCTTGTCGTCCCTTCCTGGGGGCACTGAATTTTGAAATTACCCTTTTTATATTCATCTTCTCCCTTCTCTTTCAAATATTGAGACAGCTTTGGCGAGATTCATATGATAACGTTGTTGAAATCCCCAATACCCCGGCATCCATCTATGCCCTTTCTTTTTGGTGACGGGAGCAAGTTTTGATCTGATATAAACAAACGTCCTGCTGTCCTGTTGTGCAATTCTCAGCACATACAGATATGACTATGACTACCAAGTATGATTTTTCCTTTTTTTTTTTTTTTCATCTCTTCTTCAACAGCCTCTCCCCCCAACAGCCTCCCCTCAGTCCTACATGTAATTTTTGAGGTGGATAGTACAGTAATTAGTTATACCTAGCCTACATGACCCTCAATGATGACATTTGTCTATTTTTCATATCATATCATATCATATACCAGAATTTATTTCTTTGCTATCGCTTTTATGTAATTGAATGTGTGTAGGTAGGTATGTAGCAATTCTCACATCATGTATGTACATATGTAACTTTTAAGAACGATTAAAGTATAGAAACCCCCTATAGAACTTGGCACAAATTTGAAATCCCCGCCCACCACTGGTGATGTCCACTGCTTCTTCTTCTTTCCTGCATGTATGTATGTATGTGTGTTATGTATGCATCTGTCCGTCTCGGTCTCGTTTCTCTCGCCGCACGCACACGACTCATATCATCCAGGATATCGGCCAGTTGCTTATTTATTTATTTATTTAGGTATGTACATACATACACTCTGATCAAGTAGTAGTACTGGTACTACTCTTCGCGACCTCCTCCAGCGGATGCACAGGATTGCTCTCCAGAGTAGTAGCCTTCGCCTGGTCAGACTTAGACTTCTTCTTCTTCTCGAGCTCCTGGGCGTCAGACGCAGACGCAGATGCAGAAGCAGAAGCAGACGCCGCAGAAGAAGAACGGGAAGAAGAGGGTACGTCACGTTCGGATTCGCGGATTGTTTTGCCCGATCCCGGGATGTCTTGCTGCTGAGGACCTGTTTGGCGTTCGGGATCTGGGGATTGACGGCCTGCCAGCGTCGACATGGTGATGATGATGATGATGGCCGGTGAGTGGATGAGGTTTGAGGTTTTTTCTTTTTTTTTGCAGCTGTTTCTCTGCAATTGATTGGGGGATACTAGTGTAGGAATCGATAGGGAAGCTATAATATATACGATGTAGCTGTGGAATTTGCAGTAAAGTAATAAATAAGAAATTGCCCACCACAATGTATATATTATGATATAGTAAAAACAGTAGTATCTGTTAGTTTTATAAATGTAGGTTACTTGCTCAGATCAGGTAAATGATATCATAGGTTTCCAAGTCTCAGGATGATGATGTCATTATATCTCTCCTCTTGATTATATATCATGATGACGTCGATACAACATAGCATACCTATCATATGTACTATTATATGATAAGTATGTTGAGTACATATGATAGGATCGAGTATGTACCTTGCGTTTTTTAACCCGATTGTCGCGCTGGGATGTACATACACAATATACTAACTACTGTACATTTGTTTTTTGTTTAAAGAAGAATGGAAGTCAAAGACTCAAAAGGTAGAGTAGTGTTTGCATTCCGCTTTGCTCAGTACCCACAAAGTAACCAGTTAAAAAAAGGGCCATCCATGTAGAAGTCTCCGGGGGAAAAAAAGACCGTATTATTACTCCGAAGGTCCCAGAGACACGCCAAAGACCTCCAGAATGGAAAGCAAGAATAGGTCAAGGTGTAAATAAAACAATACTACATAATAATAGAAAGAAATTGAACCATTTAGAAAGAGATCACGGGGCTTTGGCCTCGCCGGCATCTGTTGTTGGAGGCACAACGTTGGATTGCCAGACGGGAGTGGTATCGGCCGCAGCTGGTTTTTCATGATGCTCATCCGACTCGTACTTCCCACCTTTCAGGTCTGCGAGCCTCCGGGCCTCACTGTGAATATCCCGGACCTGCTTGTCGGTCTTCATATAGAAGTCACGGACCCTGCGACCGGTTGGTGTGCCAAGCGCTTTCTCAAAATACGAGTTGAGACCACGCAGTCCACTTGCGGCCGTGTTGGTGATCTTGTAGCTCTCGTCAATACCCCTGGCGCGATCGGTGGCATGGTACTTCCTGTCAAAGTTGTTTAGGGCCGAGGTAAAGCGGGACGAAAACCCGTGCTTCTGGTCCAGAGCAATGGCCTTTTGGATCGCTTGATCGCTGACGACGTAGCCATGTGCCAGATACTCAGCAACGATCCGGGAGCGCGGCTTGTCCTCTTGCTCAATTTCCTGACCATTTTCATCCTTGGCGTCGGTCGCTGTCGTGGCCTGCGAGCCAGCAATGTCGTCGATCGAATGAGCGGCCTCGACACGGACCGCCGTGGGGCCGAGCTGAGTATTATCCAGGAGCCGAGCAGTCTTCGCGGCGCTATGGGTGGGGATACACTTGTAAGATTGGGACCTACTAGCTATAAATCATGTTCAAACTTACGTCTCTTTCTCAAACGTCACAGCCGCCGACTGGGAAGCATTTGGACCTCCTGACGATGGTGTGACCGATAATGAAGTGATTTTACCACTGCCATCAATTGAGGTTAGCAGGGTGGATGAACGGTATCCGGAGACATTCGTACCAGAAACTAAAAAACTCGCGCACCTGGTCCTCGCTTACTGAGGACGCAATGCCAGAAACATGGACAGTTGTGCTGGCCGACATGGTCAGAATCGGGTACTAGTGATGTGTGTAGTTAACGTAGTGATGTGTGTAAGGGGAGAGTACTAGTGATGTGTGTAGAACGTATATATATATATATGTGAAGACAAAGGGTTATGAAGACGCAAACAAAATAAATATAATAATGAAATAATGGAAAGAAGAGTATGATATTTTTATGATACTCGGCAGGTAAAGACGTTCTTATCATAGAGAGTGGAAAAGTCCCTTTGGCGGGGTTTGACGTTCATGACGTAGTGAAAGACTATCATAGAATAAGCCACGTCAAGCCACTTCAAGGCTCCAGCCTTATCTGCTAGCCTTCCACTGTGGGCTTAGCGCTCCCTTCTGCTCCGCCACACTTGCCACGCAACAACCGGATCATCTTTCATCCGTTTATTCTACTAACATAGGTAATGATAGAACATATTCAATGCGACGATGATCTCATTCTATCATACTGATAGGTAGTAGGTATGACATATTTCAACCAAGAACAGCTAGCTCCAGAAGAGCAAATAAATGAGAGAGCATTCCTGGTCTGTTACAAAACCACCCTAGTACATATTATTACCCATTCCTTTGCTCATCGAGGAAAGCCATATGTCTGGGTACCCATTTACCATTTCAAACGCCGAATCCCATGTAGTACCGTAACGTAGGCCCGTGAAAATAACGGAATGCATAGGAAAAAAAAAAGGAAAGAGGTTCTGTTTTTTGTTTTCGGGTTATTTTTCTTCTTTTGGGAGGGTCGCGTTTCCCTGCGCTTCCCTTTTGTTTTCTCTAATTCCCCACTTCCTAGTCCGAATCCGACGTCAACGGGTGCCTCCGATCGACGCATCCCTCATCGGATTGATCAGGTTCGAGGGGCCGGGGACAGGGGCGGAGTCTGTGGAGTGGTTGCTGCCGCCGGTCGGCGGGGCCTCTCGATATGTCTTGAGCGTTTGCTCCAATTCTCGCACGCGACGACGGAGCAGTTCATTCTCCCGTTTGATGGATTCAAGCTCCGCCCGATGATAGGCTGCCTCTTCATACCGAGCAGTGGCCGTAGTGGAGTGCGGGGGATCGCCCGGGAGCGGAAAGGATGAAGACCGCGATGGCGATGCCGTGCCGGGCTGTCGAACAGACGTGACCGAAGGATCCCGGCTCCGACTGACGCGAGGGTAATCCGCCGAGGGCCGGGAAGGGGGCAGGCCGCTCTCTCGCGAGGGTGCGATACTCGCCACACTTCCGGTCCGTGGCCCCGGGGCGGCCGGCACATATGCGCTCAGGTTGGATGACGATCGGTGTCGGCGGGACGAGGTCGGATGGATGGAACCAGAGAGATAAGGGGAGGAATGGAGGGGATCGATGGCATCATTGAGTCCGGTCGACGTAGAAGACGTCGTCGATGCCACGGAAGCTGTCTGCTGGCGGAGCAGCGAGAGCTCCCGGGTCAACCGGTTGACCTGTCAAACGGAGACGACTTAGCACGGCCAGATCGAGAACACGCCAGAGGAATGAAGAGATCGATATTGCGGTGCGATGCGGCACATACCACAGCTTCCTGTTCCTTCTCCAACTCCAGGTGCAACTCAGCGGGCGTCATCGGTCGCGGGTGACGAAGGGGCCCTATGACCGGCCGGTCTCTTTCAGTAGACGAAATCCAACCACTCGTCTTTCTAGGACGGCATGGGGCCTTACCCGGTCCCAATCCCACGCTAGAATGGTCTCCCATCCCCGGTGATGTTGCCGTGGCCGTGGCCGTTGAGGAAGGTGAGCTGAACGGGATGGGCGGAGGGCCCATAACTTGGGATACTCGTCGAGACGCCGCAGGAGAATTCGACACGGACGGCGGGGCGGCCGGAGATGATGTGGATGGCGCCGGTCGTGGACGTGGTGATGGGGGAACTGAATTCAAATCAGGGGCCATCGTTTGTTTGAGGCCGTTCAATAATCTAGTGTAGATTTAAAACGGGAGGAGCAGGCGACGCGGCCACAGCTATCCGTGAGGGCACGACAGCCCCTGCTTGAGGGTTCGATCCTTTCTCTCTCTCTATCTGCCTCTCTCCAGTTCTCTTAGATCTGGATTGCACAAATTTCAAGAGGATGCAGAGGAATGGTAGACTGAAGGAAAGCTCTTTAACTGGAAGCGGGACTCCAGGGACGTGGGATGGAAGGGATAAAAAGCTCTCTCAGAACGAAGTAGTTGCATCGATAGAACCCCCCATCTCTAGATCTGTAGAGTTGCTTTCTTTTGCCAGGCGGAAGGAGATTGTTGAAGGGTAAGAACGAATAATTATGTAGGTAGTAGTGAAGATGTTCCTATAATAACTATAAAAGTATGTATGTATGTAATAATACAAGGGAGTCAATTACATGTACATTACACATGCATGCTATGATACTGATACATAAGAGTTTCACCTTTCTAAAATAGGTTAGCTCTTCAAATGTAAATAAGAGATCATTCGTCCGGAGCTCACAGCCTGAATGAAAATCTATTTTTTTCACCTATGATACTCTCTCTCCACCGTGTGATAGATCATTGACATGAGAAGCGCTTGATTCAATTCATCCATTTGCCAGAAATCACGTCTAGACTCTATCCAGCTGCTATATTATATCATATAAATTAGCTTAATACTACTAACTTCACTAAGAGACAGCTCTGTCTGCACTGTTGCAACCTCAAGAGGAGAATGCGCACACGTGGCACTTAAAACGGACTTTGAAGTCTCCACTAATGATATCCTGACAGCTTCGCAATAGAGTCTGAGATATCAAGCTTTTTCTTACGAAAGGTCGCGCCAATAAGATCATATCTGCCTCTTGGACCTGTGAAGAAATTTCCAGTCAAAGCTGCACATAGCGTCTCCTATGTACTCTGGTCAAAGTCAAACTTCCGCCCACGAGATGCCATTCTACAACGGAGATTGATACGACCTTGCAGCCATCCGCAGGCTCTGTGGTATGAACTGTGCCATCAAAACTCTAGTACTCAGCGAAATCTATATATCCGGGTTTGAAAGAGTATTATCGCAGGAGCTGCGAGCAGTATGGACGTGATTATGAACATGAAATCAATAGCTTGTGCCTCACTCTCGGTGTCTTCTTTGTCGATCGTATAACACATCTCGTGGATCAGGTGGTGGAACTTCGACGACTGTATAAAGATGCCAATGCTCACGAAATCGCTCGGCACTCATTCGCAAGTTTCCTTCTACTTGTTCATGTTAAGTAATCGTTCTCTCAAGTAATTGCGAAGCTGTCAGGATATCATCAATGGAGACTTTAAAAAAAGTAGGTTTTCAGTGCTGTGTGCCGCGTTGTACACTGCGGAAGTTAGCGCATAGCCGTAATTTCTGGTAAATGCGTGAATAGAATCAAGAGCTTCTCGAACAATCTATCACACAGTGGAGAGAGGTGAAAAAAACATATATTCATCTGCTCTGCCTTCACTGTTCACGTTAGAATTAAGAGAGGATGATCGAGGACTGCGACGTCCTTCAAAGATGAAATCGCCTAATTAGTAAAGTTACTAGTAAATAAAATTACTAAATATGATAGGGGGGAAATGCAAAATCCGACATCCTTCCAACCCCGGTTTAAAACATCCCCCACCATGGTCCATCATGATATAGCTCCTTATTACTTGTGGTTGATCTTGTGGTCTTGCGATCCGATAGAGGGTGAAGACTCCCCTCGCCCACAACTAAGAAAAATATCTAGCATCATGATTAGCCCGTTACAATTAGAGGTATGATTGATTTTAAAGCTAATAATCAATTCAAGTTGCATCGAATTCGTCATTAAGGTCTCATGGAAACGAAGAATTTCTTAGAGACAGGCCCCCCCCCCTCCTCTTAAACCAATTTTTTTCCTTTCTTTTCATCTCTCTTTTCTTCTACATACCTAATAATATATTGTATGATCGATCTGAATACGCCAGATGTATTATACTCAGTACTGATTGCGATCCATATTGCCTTGACTTATATCTCCTCCATGAGGCCCCGACTGGAACTACAACTGGGAAGAATGCTCGTGTCATGCACGTTATGTTTGGCGCTTCATTCGGAACCCGAAAGTAGTTGGCGTGGCCTAAACGATCCCCTTCCCTTCTGGCATCCTTTGCATCCGAATTCACTGCCATTTTTGATCTCCGATTCGATCATACAATCCGACGTTGTGCTATACGTCGTTTGCTGCTCCAGGGCACAGTCTACCACTACCAGGGACCTTTAGAGACACTGCCTTCCCATTCATAGATTTTCTCCCTGGATTCGAATTATGCCACAGCGATCCGAGAGGAAATGAACTCAGACACGGTTCTTCAATCTCCGTATTTTAACGAGATTGCGTGAAGTGGTGGAATAGTTATGCCGTTCAAAAAGGGGGTCTGAACATCTGAGGTAAGCCCTGAAAACCGCCGCTATATCTATACTCGCCTATTTCAGGGTCTACATCGTGACAGGTCTCTCTTCCAGCAGTTTGTATGTCTACTCCACCTTCTCGGAAACAAATCTGAATATATTGAACAGCGGGTCGTTCTTCCTTTTTCACTTGGCGGCGATCGCTTCATGCAACGTGTTCATCAAAGCTCCATGGCGATTATTCCACAGTTCAATCGGCCGAGCCTCTTCATTACGTTCACCGCCAACCCTAACTATGGGACGAAATCACTCGGGAGTTGTTGACGGAAGAAAACGGTCTTCCGGTTGAAACTCGACGAGGTGCTGGAGTTGCAACTCCCATCATGGAGATATGGCAAGTATATGGTGAGTGTTTGTCCGTCGAATTCCAGAGGTGCGGTCTTCCTCACACGCACGTACTTCTCTTCTTGGACTTCGAACATCAATTTGATGCCCCTGAGAGGCGGTCCCCACTGAAATCCCCGATCCAAATACAAGTGGCCAACTTTCCCATTCTCATCCGTTAACAACTCCCGAGTGATCTCAGGGTCGGTGGTCAACGTTTTGAAGAGGCTCGGCCGATCGAAGTGTTGAACAATCATCTTGGAGCTCGAGTCTATAACACGCTACATGAAGCAATCGCTGCCAGTGAGACTTGACGGAAGAACGACCCGCTGTCGAATATTCTCGGGAGAATCATTTCTGAGAATGGCGCTGTTTGTATTTTTATAGAGATCCGCGTGAAGTTGCTTTTGAGCATATGGGCTTGGAGGATCCATATTATTGTAAGTTCCCTCTATTAATAGGATTGTATACGTACATAGATGGACGAGAGCTAATAATAAGTTTCCGAGCCTAAAGTTTTTAGTCTGCCCCATTATGCCATACATCTAATTTGGGTTTACGCTAGCGGCTTACATAGGTAGGTACCTAGGTACATACTTTGCTTGATCCCATCTTGGCACGCTAACTAACCTGTCCTATCATAGATTCCGATTAAGATTGCAAGATTGAATTTGAGAGTGAAAGGAAGCTCGGTTCTCAATAATTCCGCAATTTCATATCACTTTCATTTTTCTTGAGCTTCAGTATATAGCTGAAGTGAGTCTTGCATTTAGTCTTGCATTTGGAACATCCACACGTCCGAGAATCGTCGACACGAGACAGACCTACTGTACTTGCCACTTGCCTCAGGCATGTCTGTAGTGAGTAGATATTGAGGTAGCTATAGTTGATGCTTGTATAATTAATTAATTATTATTGACTAAAGCTATTCAGGACCGTTAAACCTGCATACCTCAAAACCACAATTGCACAACACATATTGATTATAATATAAGTACAACCATCATCAGGGTTAATTAAACCAATTTCGTTAAAAATATTAATACTGTCGCTTTTTCTCTCCTTTCCCACGCACAGCTTCGGGCCGCGTTAACGTTGATTCAACTTGATGGCCCAGTCGTTCCACTTCTGTTTTTCTTACGTTTCTTTTCTGTTGAACGCTCAAACATCCTGGAATGTTGTGCCGCATAAATATCCAAAGAGAATGAGCTGAAACGGTTGAATCCATGCTGCCAAGAAATCTCGACCTGGACTCGGAAGGACGACGGTGATTTGAATACAACTATGTGAATTGATGTCCATATGTATATGCGCTCATCCAGAGCTAAAGACCGGCAACCCCCCTTCGATTTGACCCATGTCGGTCGTGTCGAGCTCCGGTCGTACAAGGCGAGTAACGGCAAAGGGGGACTTTCTATCCATCCACATGAGGAGCCCTTCCATCCATTTCGATTCCGGGCTGCGCTCGGAGAACGCGCCGGACGCCTGCCGAAGAGGGAAAAGCGACCACAGCACACCGACTCCTGGAGGGGTGAAAAAGATTTGGTATTCCATGCTGCGGCAGATGAGACGCCCAAATTCTTGCACCGCCAGATCTTTTTCCAGGTTGGAGATGTGGTGCATCTGGGCCCCGAGCGTGGTGATGAGGATCATGGATGCATAATACAAATTCAACGAATGTGCGAGAAAGCCATCGGAATAGTAAATGACTGTGTTTGGATTGACACCATCGCACGCATTCTCGGGGAAAGGGGGCAGTTGAAAGCCGAAAGCGCTGATGTCCGTCCAACTACGACCTCCTCCGGACTTTCCCCTATCCACAACGGGCACCTCGTATTTGAAACCGGAATTCTTATCGGCAGATTCGGCCCATTCCGTCTTCCAGTCCTCGAGACGGAGACCAATGCTTTCGAGCCTGGGGAGGAGGTATAGCCATGCCGAGTCTCTCTGTCCCGGTGATATCTGTCTTTGATTGAGTTGTTCCTCCAGGCCATCATATGCATGGAGGATGCCTGGGAGATTGGTCACCTCATCGAGGAGGTGGTGGAGCAAAGACTTCGAGGAAGGGTTTAGAGACCACGGTATGGTCTTCCACTGGTAACTTGATAGGAAAGTCGGTTGTCTCCTAATCATGGAATCTGCAACCTAGACGGATTGACGTGATTAATACAATTCCTCTGCATCGATTTCATTTCTACAAGATGGAGGTTATCCTCACCCCATGGACACGAAAGAACAGAAAAGCTTCGTGTTCGATCCCGGATATTGCACTGTGGGGACCCCGTCGTTCAAATATTTGTGCAATTCCGAGCAGGTGATTCTGGGAACCTGCGGGACAACTCAAATTGATAAGCTGCAACACCGGTTAGCAAAATGCGCTTTCTGAAAAAGCCCCCAATGTCGGAGACAGATGGTGAAATACCTCAAATATCCAGAGACACAGCGCAGTGCAAAGAATATCGGTCGACGGAGTGGCATCCCCAGCGAGCTCTCGGTGTAGCAGCCGCAAGCTCGCGGCATAGATGTTCTGCGCAGCAAGGGTTATTCCTCCATCTCCGGTAATCTTTCCGTAGTACGCAATTGCAACGCAACGGAGAGCACACTTCGCATAGGGATAGGAGGATATGCCATGAGCAAGAGTGCGCAACCACGAAGTATCCAGTCGAGACACAGACGATCGATGTCGCCATGGGTTCTCTGGTGCAAAATCGGAAATGAATTTTTCAATGAAGACCGTTATAAAGGGTTCCCAGTCTCGAAATCCCGGGATAGAGAATTTACGGATGCAGTTGGTCTGCATCGCATCAGATTCCGCCAACTTCACCCAATCCACCGGAGGACGTGGGGTTCCCTGAGGCCCCGGCGAATCACTCAGATGGGGATCCAAGGGCACCGCGCAACCAACCATACTGTTATTATCGAGATAATTCCAGATGTGATCCACAGTGGCAGTAGATGAACACCTCGCCTTCGCAGAGGCCGCAACAATAGCTAGGTCCACTCCACCACGAACCTGATCCACAATCTCATCTACAGCATTTGGACAGGCGGAGGCGAGGGCGCTGACTATCGCATCCAGCGCGAGATATCTTGCCTCCAAAACTGGTCCAAGGATATTTCTTTCTCCAAACGGACTACTACTGGCGCAGGATTGACCTGTTTTATCATCCCAGGCTCGCGCCCCCTGATCTTGATCGTTGTCAATTAATCGCTTCTTCAGTGACTTGACCTCATTCCTCAATGCCGATATAGCATTAGCTTGAGTCATGTAATTGCGTCCTTGCGTACTAGGGACATATTCGCAGTCTTCCGGGGTGCCACGAATACAGCAAGCATAGCATGGGAGAACGCGATCACACTTGATAGAGGGGGGTCGAAGTGAGTTAGCATTCATCCAAATTCTAGATTTCCAAAACGATGATGTCCTCCCATTGCATCTTACTTTGACTTTGCGTGATCGGCATTTAATACAAGAATATAAGGGCCTAAACTTCACCGATGCTCGACGCTCAGTAATCGGCAATTTCTTTTCAGTGTCCATGGCGGCGGTCGCGTTGGTTTGAATTGCATCTGAAGTGAAGACAAAGGTGATAGATGCCTTCTGTCGTTCCAATTCCCAACAGGCTTGGTCATGAACGGGACGTCCCAACTTTATAGGAGACATCGGGTTATTTGTCCCAGACTGCTGGAATTGGTCGGCACTAAATTACAACATCAATTCGTCCAAATTTCCTCGAGGCGTCTGCAATAGCCTCAACCCTTTTCAACAGGGGGGTTGCAACTGCTTGCGTCGATCATGGGGAGACTGGCTCGTGGCGTCAATTCAAGACGCCACCTGGCGGAGGTGGCGTCCCCTGTCCTGTGTTTTATGATCAGGCAGGGAAACAAAAGCAACACAGGTTCTCCTTGGTGATTGGCAGGACCCACATGGCTGATCAATGTTTAAGTTTAGGTACATCGATATAGTAATAATCCCCGCCCTCAATTGCTTGGCAATGCTTGCCAAAATTAAGGTGGGGCGACGTTAGGGCTTAGGACGATTATCATATCCTCTGAGGGTATAAGGTGAATACTGCCGGCGGCATGAGATCTTGAGGCATCGCATCGAAGCAAGCCGGGGAGTGCGATGGTGAGCTCGAGGACAGGTTTCGTCCAATTATTGCCATTGTCTCGGACCCAGACCCTGGGGTAACTACCGAGCCAATTATTGCCATTACCGCTCTCTCTCTCATAATGCTTTGTCCACCAAGTGAAGTCTCCGGTTCCGTTAGGCAGACCCAGTCCTGATCCATTTCAAGATACAGGGACAATTTACCGGAATGCGCAGAAACTGTCTACTTCCCCGCAAGCTTATTTCACACTAATAAGATCATCTGGTTTGTGGATCCACTTGCTACCATGAAGGTATCTGCGGGCGTTGCGAGTCTGTTCCACAAACCGAGAAGGGAACGATCATTTGGCAATGTTTGAATTGCATAGTGGTGTGCCTCCTCATCCGAGTAGATCTTGATCTACACATAAGAGGCTTTGCATCACAAGCAAAGTGTCCGCAAAAAAAAGTTGGGTGGACTGAACCAGCTGGACATGATTGGTCCGATCTACGGAAGTCTAGGCCTCGGCTCGAGCACCCAATTAAACTTTCTTAGTCTCACCAATCGCATTTATTCGGAGATAATGCCTTTTGTGCGAGTGGACCAAAGTTGTTATCTCCGAATAGTGTATAGGTTGCTATGATGTATTATTACCTAAATAAAGTGGATGCGCATTGATTTCAGGGAACAGCTGGAAAAGCGCGCAGGTACATGGCATCACTATTACTGTAAGTACTAATTATAAGCAGAGTAACTTGAAAGGCAATAATGTTTGAACAGCATTTCGTATTATTGGAAGCCCTTGCTTGCGGCTTGCCGCATGCGGCTGCAGCATCACGGCAAGTTCCAAATGCATCATTTCCCTTCGCTGTTGGTGCAGAAGGAAGAGCCAATCGCCAATAGGTACTTGATTCTTCTTTTTACACCTTCAAGTTGTGAGTAGTGAGCTTTTACTGAGGACTGCATAGCTACATTAGGTACGATCTATAAAGAAACCTTATATGGTGAACAATTCTTTTGTTCGCTGTTTCTAATAAGTCTATTATATTATAGTACATGAATACATAGACTTAATTAAGACTCAAAGAGGCAGACTCCACGAGTACGCAAACGATACAAGATGTACGCAAATGTGCTGTTATCAAACTTTTCGCCGGAAGCAAGTATTCAAATCAATATCTTATGGCTTGTGCAGGCCATCAAGCTCGATCTGTTTCATTTGAGAAGATACCCCGGAACAGCCAAACGATGGCAAAAGTTGGGGTCACAGCTTGGCGTCGATAGCTCGCCACACTATTCCCTCAACATCATGCGTGTACATATTACTTTCATGTTCTATGGAACAAAGCCTAATAAACTGCAGTTGTGCACTCGGTTTGTATTAATTCAAGGTGATATGTGGCATATTTGTTCCAATGGAAAGAATATTGTACACTTCAAAATACTACCTATAATACATGTTCATCCAACCCGCAATTTTCAGCATAACTACGTTCATTGATTGATTAACCAGTACCACGAATGCATGTACGTCAAAAGCTCACCCAAGATGAACCCTTATTTACCTAATAACAGATTGAATGCGGCTTCTTTTCCAACTGCGCCTTCTGCGAACGAGCGCTATCAGAGCTAGCTTAATGGAAACTATGAAATGGGGAGTTACAGAGCATGATAGGACCTAAAACAGGAGACTTTCCACAAATATCGATCTATACTGGCGTGACCCTGTCTCAATTGCGCCTACCATACTTTTGCATGGTAGGATACCTCACTCGTGACACAAAAACCTCAACATGTGATGCAGGAAATAGGGTTGGCCATAGCTAACCTCTTTGAGTGGGAAGGGAATTGTTTGTCTACAATGCATTATTCCGAAATCTGTGTCCATTTCTTTGTAGCATCGTAGATGGGGAGCATGGAAGAAATCATATCCACCCGGAAGTTACTGTATAGACATAGCACTGCGGCCACAAATGTTAAAACCCAACGTTGCGAAGCCTAGAAGATTGTATTTTATTTATGCTCATGCACCGCACGTAGTATGTGAATAATAACTAACTCTGACTGATAACTTCGAGCAAACTGGCAATTCCAAGCTGGACACGAATCTTCCATGGTTTAGAGACATGGATCCTCGCCATCATTGATGGTTCACGAATCACGGTAGCCTGAGCCTGAGAATCTCTTATTAGGATGATCGACTGCCATTATGGTTTTCAGGCGATCGAGATGAGTCACTCACCGTGTTTGAAATTAGTACATCTTTACATATATAGTCAGTAATATGAGGTGATCAGTGCCTTTCACGTTGACCTGACAACAATGAAAACATCTATAAAGAAAAAGCGGAAAAATGGAAGAACCTTCAATTCTCTAGCTATAGATAAAAAAAGTGTCAAGAAATCTTTGTTAAATGGTCACCTAGAGTTATCTTATGAGCATGCAGACTCGGGCAACATAGTCCAAAACCTGCCTACATATATACTTGCCTATCTACTATGATAGGTATGTACCTACACGGTGATAACCTTGGAATGCAATAATATGACAGCACCAACTGACGGCCATTGGCCAATGAAACTACGGCCGGCATGTGCTTGATACCACCTACAGTGCATAGTAGGACCATAATATTTCTACTATGAGCGGTTATTAACGTCACCAACGCTTTGATATTCTTCGCTCTTTTTAGGATCTATATATATATATCTAGGCCATTGATGCTATGCTCGCACTAGTTAGAGTAATTGTCAAGAAGACGCTAATCTAACTAAAGTTTTCCTTTTTCTATCTGATTATTAAAACATCTCGATTCTCGATATCATAGTATCATAGGAACAGTTCGAGATGGAAATTGTCATCATTGGCGCTGGCATCTCTGGATGTATGTATATAGTCATTGCGAAAACATTTGCCCAAACGTCCGGCACCAGCATTAGATGAATATATAAAATACGATGCACCACTGAAATATGTCTCCACATCCTTTGAAGGAGCGGTTAAATATATTCATTCGGCAACACCTAGGTAGTGGTCGGTAGAGGCGGCTTGGGAATTAGTGCCAATGAGCTCAATGTCTTGAAGCGACCATGTAAACAAGAGTTTCCTCAAGGAGTATGACAAGCGGCGGATATGTCTGCTAGTACGTTAAGATGAAGAGCAAGCATGGTCGCGTAACATTTATGACTGGTAACCGTAACGGTGACTTGGGACGCGCCCACTGGGAACGAGCCACCATAAGAACGAAAGGATCCTCATGGGATTACCATCAACAACTTGAGAGTATTTCTGGTCGAGGTAAATACGGAAGGCCGGCATATCGTGCAGTTTGTGGCATTGGGCGACAGTTCCCCTGTTGATGCCGAAAAGATGATGAATATGCTCCCCATTACGAGCTCGAGTAAGTTTCATTTACATTTCCCCAATTTTTCTTATCATGTGCTATCACCAACATCAGGACAGGGCTCACTCCAAGCTCTTGAGGATGTGGAAAGTTTCTCACTGTTTCTTGCCCACCAGATACGCCAATCGCGACTCGCCTGACGACAGTCGATTATACGGCGAACGGTTTCTACAATAAAACAATATAAGAATAATGTATTTCCAACATAAAAGAAGGTTGAGTCGCGGTTGAAATTTGTGCTGTTGTCATCAACCCGTGACATCCTGCCGCCACCTGCACTGGCAAACGCTACATGGATATACGCTACATGGAGTTATCCTTGCAATCGAGCAATGAAACAGAACATCATCGAGAATTACTTCAATATGATCTCGGCCTAACTTCCACCACGAAGGCATCAATAATGGGTTGGAGAATTGATGATGCCCATCTCCACTACATGACACATTTGGCACATAGTTACTAGGGCATAGGGCTTGCTCTAGTCTGAAGTCTGAAGACATATAGTCACTTTCCCACGTTTTTATCAGCATAGTATACTGCCTAACACAGGAAGTTAGGAACCGTCAAGGATTCAAAGCTAGAGATTACCGCTAATATATCAGAGACGGACCTCAACGCCATGTTGTGCCCCGAATTCACCACTCTGGTGGTCTCTCGTCGATCGCTCAGCCGCTCGCGAGCGCATCAAGTTACTCATGATTGTTGGAAAAGCTCTGATGACGTTGCAAAGGAGAGGAGGGAGGTCACGTATGATACTGTAGGAAGTCGGTTGATGGATCCTTCCATTCGCTGGAGAGTGGAAGGGGCGTTTTGGGCTGCATGCAGGTTGCGAACGAGAAGGCTGTGAGACTTGAGTCGGGTTGGAGCAGGAGGTCCAAGGCATGTATGATATACTTAGTTACTATGTAGTCGTATGGATATCGTATCCTCAAATATCGGCAGGACTTCAGCTTTGCCGATACGATTCTGCTATTCTATATCGTGCCGATATAGCTGATATCTCTAATGGCGGTGGTATCATACGTTACTGGTCAATTACAACCAGGATAGTAGGTATCATCACATCACTTGGTATATGTCGGTGTTACAGTTGAATCAAGAGGGATTCGAGATTCAAGTTGGTACATACTACAGCAGAGATCTATATATTGATTAGACGTCCGCAACCTTATTTGCGCTGTATACTGCAGGTCGCTTTGTTGGGAATTCTCAAGTTTCTCAGGAAACCGGGAAATATTGGGAAGAACTCTAGCATGTCGTCACTCTGACTGAAGAGGGTTGGAAGCAATTAGTAAATACCATTTTACATGACTCCTTTTATCGACCCTACGCTGTACAGGAAATGGGTTCTCTTTGGCCTTCTCTTTCTCGTGACGCAGCCTCGAAATCATCGCACAAGCCACGGCTGAAAAGCATGTGCCCATTTGGTTCGACCTTGATTTTGCGAATATATCCGCTGGTGTAGTTGGGCGATCTCGACCAAAATACGGTTGAGGTATTCGAAGATACCGAGACCAAGCAAGAAGCCTCCACCACAAGGTTTAATGATGTTGGTGGGGATGAAGACACTGTTCCGGCCCTGCTGAAAAGATTCTCATTTTCACAACTTCCGGCCACGGAGAAGGAATTCATGCGCGCCTTGAAGGTGGCGATGAAAGAGAAGGGTGACGATCTGGATATAGAATTTTTATCTAATGCAGCAGACTTGGACGACGAACTAGAGATCGACTCGGACCCATATGTGTTAACGAAGACTCAGACGACGAAATAGAGATTGACGAAGAAGAGGTCGACAAGCTTAAGGAAGAAGCACTGGCGGGATGGGAAACATCAACGGTACAATAGAAGCAGACAAATGATCAGCAATACGTTGTGTGAGAGCTTCTATTTTGATGCGGGTCTTCAAGCTGTTTGCAAATTGTGCTGCGTGCATCTAATAGGAAGATATTTACTATTCTATACGTCCTTTCTTCTCCAGGATGAACACGGGGATATCAAATCAGGCTTTTGATGTGATAAATCACGACCCTACCGTCAGTACAGTCCTGTAGAAATGCAACAGATTTATGGCTTACGGGAATCCTCGCGCCTACAGGGCTCTCTTGTGTGTAGGAGATTCCTATAAGCGCAGGGAGCTTATGTACATACCTAAGTAGGCATAGGGTTTCTATAAGAACACCTAAGAAGATTATAGAAAGCTTTTCAATCAGGAACAAAGGGGTAAGTAAATGCTTTTAATTACCGAGTAATAAGCAGGTTGTTCGCTAGGCACGTCCCTCGAGGAAGCTAAGTAGAATTAATCCATTTGCGCTCCCTGGCAAAATCAGAGGGACAAGCCATCAACCATTAACGATTCCACCGAAGGAAGGCCGTTGGGATTAGGGGCCTATTGTACTGGACGAGGCCGTACTTCTGCACCGGACTTATTAATGCCTCTGGGGAAGACTGTGAGGAAACGCTCTTATTCGGTAATTGTCCCTACAAGCAAACAACCGGAAAAGTTAGATATATGAGACGAAAATACTCCTAGGTGTGAAATACCTTCTTCAAATCATCCAATACTTATAGACCCGGGTCTTTCCTCCTCCATTCTTGAAGCTTCGAAATTATTTTTCTCATTTCAATCGCCATGTCATTATTTGGCGTTCCGGCTTGAGTTTCTGGCTCTGCCTTTGTGGGATGACTCAGGTGAAGTATTCTGTGCCATGTCGACGGATTGGCCTTTACGCCAAAAATTTGTTACAGATCAAGAAGGCCTTTTTTGCTCGACACCAGCCAGATTAGAAAACTGCAGTCAGTTAGCTAGGTGAGGAGGTTATAGTGTGACAAGTACAGGTAGTCTTCGATTAAGATGGAAAGGGCTGGGGATTACCGTGACCTTGGGAAAGTGGATGGTATTATAAATTATTCATTGCAGTATGGATTATTCACGTTTTCAATTTCGATTAGTAAACACAGCGACGTAATAGTAGTGCAATGAAATATAGGGGTCTCAATATTCCGACGCCCTGAGGTCCTCTTGAGAGAAACCAGTCCACCCCCTCAAAACAAATCCGCGTTCGATCCCCGACGTGCGTCATGCGACGCGCCGTCCGCCTTCCGCTCATCCTCTGCTTCCTCAATCGCCAGTAGCTACCTCCAGATCCAGCTGTACGCCATTTCCAATACTGTAATCCCCCAACGTAATAAAGTCCTTGAATGGCCGCTCGCCCTGACGTTTGAGCAAGATCTCGTGCGGCTCGCGGCCAATTCTCGACGCTACCAGGGCCTTTAAGTCGCGGATGGTGTCGGATGGTAAGCATGGAATCGCCGCCTTCGTGCCTAGCCGGTCATTGACGTTCACGATAATCATCTCCTCACCACCAGCGGTGGCTGGTACAGACACTTTCTCTTTCTTCTCCTTGTTGCTGCTTCTATTGCCCTCGTTGGCCAAATTAGGTTTAGACAATGAGGACGGTGTGTTGCGGTGCATGTCCCTGTCTCTGGGCCTGTCCCTATCTCTGACCCTGTCCCCATCTCGGACTCTATCCCCATCTCGAACTCTGTCTCCATCTCGGACTCTGTCCCCATCTCGGACTCTGTCCCCATCTCCCCCATCTCGGACCCTGTCCCCATCTCGGACTCTGTCCCCATCTCGGACCCTATCCCCACCTCGGACCCTATCCCTGTCTCTGTCGTGGTCTCGTCGACCCCTATGCTCTCGATCTCGGTCCTGATCTCGGCCCCGATCCCGATCTCGATCATAATCGCGATCACGGTACCGGCGCGGCGAGCGGTTGCGGTATCTGTCGTTAACGTTATCGTAGTTCGAGCGCTTTTCCTTCCACCTGAAGCCTCCGCCGCCCCTGGGCGTGCGACGAGGCGGTGAGCGTGAGCGCGGTCGCCTGGGTGGAGAGTCTGGCATGGTAATGTTGGTCAGAGTCCAGGTAGATGTGAGGCAAGATGAAAGTGAAGTTTGGCTAGGCCATGGTGTTTGTTTCTCAGTAGTGGGGCAAGACTACCTAAATAATAATAAGGCCGAGGCGCACGTGATACATATTACTAATTAGCAATAAGTTATTCTTGCCTCAGGCACTCAGGCCCTAAAAATGCAATCCAAGTTCCAACACTACACCCTCGATGCTTTGAATCAGTTCACCTGAACTGAAGCACTACTCTACTCGCTAGCAACACAAATTTCCAGCCCTCCCTCAGATGTAAGAGAGCATCTGTGTCATTTCGTGTTACCATTGACATAGTTTGAATAGACCGAAACCAATGCATTATCATAGCCATTGATAAAGTCGATTTGGGGGTGCTGGCGAACAGCTTACCCACGGCAACAGCATGCTTGCGAGAATGGAGAGTAAAATGCAAGACGGTTTTCACATAGATTACAACACTTACACCATATTCAGATAATAGTAAGCATAAATCGATCATCAAATATCGAAATATGTGAAAATCTTTGAAACAGATCTAGACGGAGCGGAAAAGTTCTCAGCAGACCTACAGCTTCAAGTAAGCATACTTATTAAACAAGACGACTCTAAATTGGCAGAGGGCAAAAGGAGAAGAAAGAATTCCGTCCGATGTTGCAGTGAGAACGACTTGGATCCTGCTAGTGAACGACTTATCCAGCAGGAACATTGAAGTAGCTGTGAAAAAACATATTAAAACCTGCCATGCACCTTCAGCAATGTTAAATATGGCCGCAACGGTCAAGATATTCTCCATCTCAACATTTCCTGGTTACGCATTCCATATTTGCTAAAGTTTACTGTCAGCGAAGCAAGAAAGTTATGGCCAAATCGAAAGACAAGAATGAAGAATAGGCTTTTCCTGCATCGCAACTCATCGAAGAGGGAGTGGCAGCACACTTCTGCCTTACGAGTTACGGTTAGTTCTTTTACTCCTAATCCCTTCCTACATAAATGCTAACGCCACCGTAGGCTGACACGAGGCGATGCAAACGTTTGGCGCTTTCAGAATTAATAGATTCTGTAAGCTTCATTTTTTTTAGCATGGACTCTACCATGAGACTCAATAATGGGCGAAAGGCTAGGGTTGAACATCTAGGAACGAAGTCTGGAAATCGGCGTTGTAGGAGAGAGACTGGCTTGATTGCATCGTTAAATTATTAGGTAAGTTTGAGGTAATACTCGTACGTCCGGTCCGGATGTTCTGAACGTACATAATGTGATAGCAAACTGAGATTGAAGTCTTGGATCACCCCTCTTCATTCGGATCCAGATCTTCTAACCCCCATTCACCATCGCTCTTTTCCCTGTCCGCTTGGATTCTACCATCGTTCCTCGCGAATCCAACCTGTGTTTCCCCGAGGAACTGTATCCGACCCTTGGCGCTTCTTTTACCTAAAGATTCGATCTCTCTTCAAACGACATCGGTCCTAGCACCTTATCTTTGAGAAAGTCTTGTACATTCGCTTCCTCTCCTTCCGCCAGTTCCTGCAATCAAATGGTGCATGTTGTACGGACTCCTTCGGTGCTGAGCACCATGCCATTGACAGGCTTCTGGCTCCTGCACGTCTATCCTTCGGATCTTGTCGCCAGTTCCTTTCACCTTTCCAGATCCTTTGCCTCGAAGCTAAGACTCTTTCCAGCCACTAGTTTCGGCTCCTGGTTCTTTCTTCGGTTTTGGTCCTTTCTGAACGTATCCTACTGTTCCCACCACGCTTGTACCTGTGAGGGCCTAAGCCCGACTGCCTGCAGGCCACGGCCAAAAAGGAACAAATCGATGACCGTGGGTCATCGATCTCAGCGTACTATACAGCTTGTCTGGACCAGGGTCCTGACAGTACTTATTTTGCCCAGCCCAGGGGGCTCCACGATCAAGTATCTTAATATGCAGGTCTTGTTGAGTCTATACAGGGAGTGGTCGATCCTACCGCATACAGGTGCTTATACGAAGAGATACCGCCTGTGCATGAAAGAGAATCTCCTGCGTCAACGGTATCTACGGATTCGTTTGATCCCGAGTGGCGCGAATTCGTGACGTCGAGAATCGAAAACTCCATCGAATTGTTAGCCACCGAACGAAGCCCACTGGATACGGTCGTGCCTATGTACTAGCTGCCTCAGCCCCTGCGATGGCATCGTCCTCAAGACCAGTGTCTTATCAACTCTATCCATATGTAGCGTGACGCGTCACCGCGACCCTACTGTGTTCCGTGGACCGTGGCCGCTCTAGGCTTCCACCATACCTCTCCTAGCGTTGGCATAATTGCGGCGCTGGGCGGCTGCATCGCGTGAGTTAGGCGGAATCGAGGAGGAAGCTGTCTCTCAAGAAGCTATCACCGATACTGCAATAAGGCTTCTCTAATAGTCAGGTCCCCTTGGCTTCAGAAAACGCCTAGACGCCTCGTTGGTATCCTTGGGGCCCTTACTACCTTTTCTTTTGTGGCTTCTGGATGGTTTCTACCCTCCTCTTAAATCGAGAGTCTCTCCAGTTTGGCATCAAATCGTTTCGAACCTCGATCTGGAAGGTTCAACTTTTAAGGAGTCAGAAGGGAAGGACAGCAACATCTCGCGCAACCCTACCTGTTTTTGCCAACAGGAGCACTTCTCATATATGAAAATGGGGTATTCTAATGATAATATTCATGTCAATGGGGAACCTCATTTTCGTTAACACACCCCCTCAGATTGCCTGACAAGGCGATCTGGACAGAGAACAATATAGGTATAGAGAAAATCAAAATGAAAAACAATAAACCTCATTTTCGTTCATGGGAAACGGGCGCGGCCGCCATCACCCAGCGCGGCAACTCCAGAGCGCGGAGCTCCCTTTAGTCCCGCGCTAGCTCGGCGGTACAACCAGTACATCAGATGAGCGGTCTGGGGTGTCAGAATGTCCCCAGTACGTCTTTCTAATAATGCTAAATACATTTTCTCTTCGCCAATAGCTTCAAGTTCTTTTATCATGCTGTCTTCGGGACTAGGGAAAAGAATCAGAAAAAATAACAATGGAAGTACGAAGCAAGCTATA
>NPHW01003643.1:0-12711 GCA_002240705.1 Elaphomyces granulatus
GGGTCTTGATTTGATATTGATCTAGGGAGATGGTCGGCATCGTGTTTGTGTGCTCGTTGATGTTGTCGTGGTGGTCTTCCAATTAACGCGGTTGAAACTTGACAGAATCGGTCACGCGTTTGTTGGCGACGACATCGCAGCTTCCCAATAAGATTGGGGTCAGACGATAGCTAACCGCCTCAGGGGCATGTGGTGATTGCAGGCGCTGTGTTGTTTTCGTACTCTTCGTAGCCTCTTTGTCTTTTGTTTCACTCAAATACAGTAGCCAGTGAGCCATGAATAACCAAGTTCACCATTTGTCTTTGAACCTGTCTATTCTATAGTAGGCAATGAAGCATGTTCTTCAGGATCAGAATCCTGCGGCCAGGTATCTTGTATGATACTATATATATCGCCAAATTACCAGCAGCTTGGTAGATAAGCTAGGTGGTAAATGAGCTCCATCGGTGCAAATAGTAGTGGCTAGAAGAGTAATCCGCCCTTTGCTTCCATCCTGGCAGATATCCTTAATTCGTCCAGTGTCAAAAGCTCGATTGGTAAAGATTCTCTTAGTTTTTTAAAGGTAGCCGATCAAGAAGCCTTTTTTTCATTTACAATATACAGTAGTACTACTATGCATTCAAAAATAATCTTTCTACATACCTTGAGGCTCAGAATATACGCTATATCTGTTACATAGTGAGAGCCAAACCAGCCTTTTTCCGTTCGGTGTTAATGCGTGAAAGATATCCGGATTTGTGTCATAGTAACACCCTCGCCCTATCTCAGCAAGTCCCTCCGTATATAGGCTCTGCAGCCTGGGTGCCACAACATCTCTTCCTGCGAGAGAGTAGTATTGGATGCTCGCTCAGGCACTTTTTCGTTTATGTAAATATACTTGACTTGTTAGTCCGCTTAGCTAACTTGTTTTGAGGGAGCTTGAGAATACTAGGAGAATAGAGAACAACCACTCCGACAGTATTGAGTTAAATAGTAACTGTCGAGGATCATCGGTATACGCAAACCACAGCCGGATCTGGCTCGCCAAAATCAGATAAAATTTCGGTTGGATCTTGCTGTCTTGGATATCAAGACGAAGGAATGCGCTTTAGCTGGGTTTTGTATCCATCACGAAATCGAAAAGAAGGATCCTCTGCGTAGTCGCCAATCTGTTGAGCATTATTTGGTGGTGATATGTATCGTTCCACGTGAGATTCCGTCGAAATGATGAAGAACCATATACAATATTTCCTCAGACAGCTCATAAGTCGATTGAGGAGAACGTACCTCCCAGGATGTAATTCTTTCGACCATTTTCTTCTAACAAACTTCATGTCGGAGATTTGCCAGGTTCTCATGTCCAAGTCTGGACTGTTCTTCGACCCTGAGACTATATCTTCCACTTGTGTTGGATGACAGTTATTTAGAATCTCAAAACTAGCCTGAAACAGTCCTACCGCAAGACTGCGGTACAACTTTGGCCGAAATCATCTGCCAGTATTGATTTCCCCATTCCACTACTTGTATAAATACCAAGGTTCTCGCGTAGAACTCGTTTCTCTTTGTTTTAGTTTCGCCATCGAAGTTCCGAATGGACTAGGCGGTTGGACTCTTTGAGGAGTGTGACAACAGTGGTCTAGATATCAAGCTCAGAGGCTCCGGAAGCCAACTCTTCAAGCAGCAAAGACAATTGAGGCCGCAGTCCCCTTGGAAGCGTCGCCTCCTCCCATGCAGTCACAAATCGGCGAAGCTTGACGGCCAGGTTGTCCAGCGAGTCGTCAAGTGTGATTAACTGAGCTGGTTTGCTTCCGGAGAAGGACCTTGAACTGGCCCCCCATAGCATCAACTCCCGGGGCCCTGGAGTCATGGCGCACGGCGTGTCTAACCTAAGCTGGATTGATTGTGTTAGTCAGTATGCATCTAAAGTCTTGCCACATGTACATGTCTCACTTATGACACAAGTCTTCGAAGACCTATGTAGGATACTAGGTGTTGAATGGGATTTACGGCTTTATTAACTAGCGTCTTGCTACAGAGGTGGCGTCGTCCATTCACTTGTATGGGGAATATTTACTGCTTATTCTATCTAAGCAATTGAATATTTGATAGTTCTATTTTATCTTTTCTTTCTTTACCCTTTATATCAAGAAGGTCTTTACTCAAAGGATTCTGACAATATTACAAACATTCGGTTCAATCATCAGAAGAAAAAAAAAGAACGAAGAAAAGGAATGAAAGGAAGGAAGGAAAGAGCGAGAAAACATTTCCAAAGGCACAATCGGTATCACAACTCCACGCCCGGTATTATTTTCCACACAGACAAATCTACCATTTATGCCTTGTCTGATTAGGTTGTTTCCTGAAAATAAGCAAGGTTGAACTCGGATTTCGGTCTTCAATACCGGCATCCCATCATCAGAAGAAAAGAAAAGAATGAAGAAAAAGCTTGAATGAAAGGAGGGAAGGAAAGTGAGAAAACATGTATAATCACGGCTCCTCGCCCGGGATTATTCCCCGCACAGACAGATCTGCACTCATATCATAGCTTGTCTGATTAGGCTGTTCCCCGAAAGCAAGCAAGCGACTCAAAGCTACAGCAGAATTGGTTTGCATCTGCCCGTCCCAGATACGCTAATGAGAGCATATTAGCATTTAAAGAAATGAAAAGAACAGCGGGGATTATTACCCATCGATATTGCGAGGTTCACCGATCATACCTCAATAAATTCAAGAGAGGTGCAAAGGCGGCATGTCAGGTGCATCAGAGAGGACCTCATCTTGTGCCATTCCCATTGTTCTTCCGGGAGGGGTTTAGTCGTAGCACATGGATCTTCTGATCGAAGAGTATCTGCTGACGAAGGAGATCAATACTGCGATCGAACAGGGAGGGAAAAGAAAGCTAGCCCAGCTCTTACCGCTGTTAAATGCGTTTCCGCTAGAGATAGCGTCATTGGTGCTGTAGAACACAGCGCGCTTTCTGATACAAGGGGGCTGCACTCCCCTCCCTGATCGACACTTTGTCCATCGTCCCTTTAGTTGATGGGATCAGGGAGGGGGGCGCAGCCCGTTCATGAGTGCCCCTTGGAAAGATTGTGAAAGAGACAGGGGTAACCGGCCCCTGCGTATCTTGGACCCGCGTTGCATCTAAGGTGCCTTTTGGCATTGTCGGGTCCAAGGTATGCAGGGGCCGGTTACGTTCGGTTTGGGGCCGCGGTGTCAAGGACTCAAGAGGGTGACCTATACAAGTTCATCACGTCCAGCGAGTTTCCCGAGGGAGAAGGTAGAGAGATTATAGATAGAAGCAGCCATTGCCATACATCCATATAACAGACCCAGCCAAGGAAGCGACACAACTGATGGATCCACCCAGGATTTGGCATACTAACATGATGCCAGTTGGAAATCTCGTTTGCATGCTTGACATGAATCCCACCTCTTTTGAAAGGCAAGGGGATGCAACATATCTAGCAAGCCACCTCATCAGAAACGGAGCTGAGAAGTTGCATCGACCGATTGATTGACATACCTAGTGACGAGTCGAATTAAAATACCGAGAGATAACACAGTCAAGCACGACACGTGAAGGGATATCGGCCAGCAATTCATCATTACTGCAAGGCTTGCCCGCCCGACGACTCTTCCATCACATCATCCGAGATGGATTCTTCATCTATGTTATCGTCCTGAAAATATTCTCTTTTCACCTGAAGATAATCTTCGAAATGAACTGCTGCCGCTCCATTTTCTGCAAATAGCGTCTCCAATTTTAACACAGCAGATAAACCCCCGTGCCTAGACTTGGTCAGCAGATCTCGGCCTTGGGAACGCTGCTTACATACCAGTATCACCATCCGTCACGATCGGCCTCATATACGGAGTCGATTTACAGTCTTCGGGTCTTATCTTTCTCCTTGCATCCCACTGTTTCCGGTCATGCAACTGTTGCGACTTGAAGAGTCTCTGGACTTGATTGGGCACAGTATTATACGGGTAGTCAACAAAGACGAGCATGCCCACCCCGAAATATACAGGACTTCCTTGTTTGGGGCCTGCTGGGTCATCTCTCCCACTTTACTACTGTTAGCTGAGCTTGCATAGCGCTTTAGATCACTGCTTACTGGTATGCACTGGCTTCCCTTCCGCGGCTCATTGAGAGTTGAAGAGCTTTCGAGCCATGATCGAACTGGCATACACTTCTTGCTCACCACATCCACTGCGGTATAGGCTCAAACCTAGGACTTTTCCACCAAGACTTCACATTTTGCACCTGCTGTTCAAAAAAACGCGTCCTCGACCAGCTTTTTCTGCCGTCGGTAGAAGCTGAAATCTGTCTGACCGAAGATAAGTTGAGGTTGAGGCTTCGAACTGATAGAGTCGCGGGGGGCATAGCCGCTGGTGAGGGCGCGAGTCGCGCGACAGGTTGTCGAGGGACAGACAACGGAACGAAGCACCGACAGAAATAGAGTGCCTGCAGCCATCCTATGTCTAGGTAGAGCAAAGGGCGAATTGGAGATGGAAAACACTATCGGGCCTTGAGTACTTTACTTCCTTGACCAAATAGTTGCGTTAGGAATTTAAAACCAAGAAATTACTTGAAAAGGGGCAAGCATACGTCTTCAAGGATAGCACGCCAGTGTTCTGCATCGACGTAACTCGTCCCAGCATCCTCCAGATCTTCATGCGACCACACATATCCTTGTGATCAATGCACCAGACGGCGAGAGGCGGCTTCATGGTCTTTTATCGGTCGCTCAGGATATGAGTCAGATTTGCCTCAGGGCCCGCGACCGATAAAAGACATCTCTCGCCGTCTGGTGCATTGATCACTGCCGTGCAAGAGAATTGAACTCGAACTCTTCCCTCTCGGTGTACATTTCGGGTGCTGGTCATTTGGTTTACCGGTACCGGCATATTCGAGAAATTTGATAAGGAGGCTGATCAAAGTTAGACGAATTGATTCCTTCGGCATCCCGAGCGCTAAGTTATTACCTAACCTCCGTCCGACCTCCACCAATCTTAACTGCCGCAGTGTTTACCCGCGCAACTCGAGTTGAGTTCTTTGTTGAAACTTGATGAATAAGCCTCTGATGATTAAGAGTCTTGATAATGGAATTACCTCAGTTAAAAACTCAAGACGTCCGCACGTGGGCTAGGCTGCCTGAGATAAAATGGCAGCAAGCCTGAGATGTGACACGTGGGTAGGATGCTGAGGGCAAGGGCGAAGAAGAAAGGGAAAGACCAAAAAGAGATGGATGAGGAGAAGCAGGAAAGAAGAAGGGAAAGGTGATCAGTATGATGAGAAGGTGGGAAGATGGAAAAACATGGGGGCTGCCAGCCTGCCACAGTGACGGGAAAAAAAAAAATGAAAATGAAAGAGAAAAAACGAAAAAGGAGATAAAATAGAAGAGAAGAGAAGAGAAACAAACAAATCCACCCCCGCGACGGCCCTTCCCTCATCGTCATTCACCCTCTGATGGACGATAGCATTAACACCGGGCTGGAGGAGAAAGGGGAAAGCAAAGGGAACAACAAGAAATGATGAGAGACCAAGAGAGCCAACAGAACAGAGGGGGGGAAAGGGAAAGAAAAGGGAGCAACAACAAGAACAATAATGATGGCAGAAACCAGGCGAACCAGGAGAGAGAACAGAACAGAGAAAAAAGGGAAAGAAAAGGGAACAACAAGAACAAGAGGACAAGAACCGGGAAAGAGAACAGAACAGAGAAAAAAGGGAAAGAAAAGGGAACAACAGGAACAATAATGATGGCAAAGACTAGGTAGGAGAATCAAACCAGGAAAGAGAACAGAACAGAACAGAACAGAGAGCAGGGACAGAAACAGGTTTTAAGATGAAAAGGCAAAGAGTTCCAGACCGATATCTTCTTCTCCCTCGTCACTTTACTACCACCATGGTCGCCGCCATCGCCATCGATATCCGCAGGAGACTCACTTTCTGAGAGCGCATTGCAGGTTACGTGAGGAGGCATCGAATCTAGGACTCTGCCCAACCCGAGTTCCCACGCCGTAGACGATGAATCGTCTAGGCCGGTAACGCCTGGTTGGAACAGCCCTACGAAGATCCGAGAGGCCCTCCCACTGGCCGCTAACCGCGACGCAGCGGGGAATCTCTCACGCGCCGATTGATCAGGCCGGCTTCCGCATTGTGATCTGAAGCCTCTGGTCCCGGGCTTCGAGATCCTGGATTTGCTTGTTCAGACGGCGTTGGTCGTTGGTGTGCGCCGATTTCTCGGCTGCCAGCGCCGTCTCCAAGCGATCAACCTGCGCCTGGAGGGTCGCGTCCGTCGGCTCCGTTACCCTCCCCCTCTCGGAAGCCCTGAAGTTGCCTCTTGAGATCAGCGATCTCAGAAAGTTGCGTCGCAACCGTAAGCTCGCTCCTCGCCAATCCGCGCTGGATGGCGGGCACGTCGAACATATTTTGCGGCGTAAGCTCCTGGGAATCCTTCTTGCGTTCTTCGAATATCACCAGGCGGTCCTCCAGGAACGACATCTCTATGTTGAGGCCGTTGACCTCTTCCTGGCTTCGTTGAAGCAAGGTCTTGCTTTCCTGCAGCTCCGAGGTCGCCTTCTCCAACTGTCCTTGGAGATCCGCTCGTTCTCGAGCAGAAGCTTCCGCCTGGGACCGGGCGTTAGCAGCTGCGTCGAGTTCGATTTGACGGAATTTCTCCGAGACGGCGGCCTCGAGCGCAGTCTGGCGGGCTAGCTCGGACTGCCAGTGCAGGCTCTGCTGAGCGGCTTGCCTGGCGAGGGTCAGGTCTTGCTGGAGCCGAGTGAACATGTCGTTCGCCTCGGTTTTGGCGGCGGTGAGCTCCGCCTGGAGAGTGGCGACCTGGGCCGTGGCCTGGTCGCGTTCTTGGCTAGCCATCTGCATGGCTTGGTAGCCGGCCATGATGTTGTCATGCGACGCCTTCAGGTTGTCATATGACGCCTTCAGGCTGTCGCACTTGATGGCACTCTCCCGACTTTGCCCGACTGCCCTCTCCATCGCGGCCTTCGCCTCAGTCAGGCTCGACTGACTGGCAACGAGTTCATGCTCTCGTGTCAGGACATGGGCCCTGAGCGAGACACACTCGGTCCGAGAGTCGACGACGGCCTCGTCACGGTCGACCAGCTCTCTCTGGAGCATGGCCACCTTCTCGGTCAGAGCACTCGACGTATCGGCCCCTGACCGCTCTACCCGGGCCAAGTCGCGCTGGGCCAATTCAAACTTCCTGGTCAGTTCGGCAATTTCGAGACGCAACTCGGTTTTTGTGGGGTCAGTCTGGCGACGGAATTCCTCCTGCACAAGACGGACCTCCGACAAGCGCCGGTTGGCCTCCCAGGAAGCCTGAAGCATCTCCTCCTTGATGCGGAGGGCATCACTCCTCCTGGCCAGCTCCTTCTTGCCGTGCTCCAAAGCATCCGTCAGCTCCAGGATGATGGACACACATCGGTCGACGAGGCCCGGGTATTGGCCTAGGAGGCTCTGGTAGTCCTCGCCCTCCTCCCGCGGGATTGCCACCGTGTCATCGGGTTCGCTGGATGGTTGGTTCACCCAGACGGCCACGAAATACACGGCGGATAACCAGACGCTGAGAGCCAGCCCGGCAAACGCGCAGATTACCCCGGGAAGGTGATTGATGTCGCTATCAACAGGCAAGGCGTTCCAGCCTTGAAGCCATGCGTGCCAACTGATACCGTCCTCTTCCCCGAAACACGTGCAGGTCTGGTGCCACTCGGTGAGATCCGTCACTCCTGCATGGATGAATCGGTCGAAGATGTTGACACAAGAGACGGTCAGTTCTCCATGCTCCGCGGTCCAGCCCCCCATGAACCCGCAGAGATAGAGGATGGCGGGCTTCAAGAACACGGCGTATGCCCCCGTGACGACCAGCAGTGAGGAAATGATGCGGAGAGTGGCACCGCGTCTTCCCATCTGACTGCCTGGGCAATAGTACGCCGTGAGCCTCTCTACAAGACGGCCCAGCCTTGCGCCCATGGTAACAAAGCGGAGTGCGTCCGCGAGGAAGTCAAGGACGGAACGCACACAACGGAGGATGATCCGCATATTGCCAACCATGATGGGCAAGAGGCACAAGGCTGCAAAGACGAATGCGGCCGTGGTGGTAGTGTCGAGGATTGACAACCGAGCCAAGCATCGGTCAAAGAAATCTACCTCCCCGTCGCCAAAGAGGTACTCAAGATGACCCTCCTCCCCGAAAAGATAGGCTATCTCGAGGTCCCCGTTCGTAGTTATTTCCATTGTTGACGAACGAGAGGACGTGAGAGAAGAGAGATATTGAGAGAGGAGAGGAGAGAGAGGAGAGGAGAGAGAGGAGAGGAGAGAGAGGAGACGAGAGAGAGGAGACGAGAGAGAGGAGACGAGAGAGGAGACGAGAGAGAATAAGGAAAAGAAAAGTGGACACGAGTCGGAAATCGAGAATCGAGAGCAAAGAGCAAAGATAGAGAGCAGAGATATTCGTACGCGAGCAGCAATGAGAGTATCGAGAGCTAAGGTGTTTTCCACGAAGGAGAAGAGAGAGGAAGGAAGGAAGAAAGAAAAGATGGGAAGGGGAAATGATATGGTATCGTTGCCTGGGCCACACGTGTTCCACTCTAGTGAATGAGATATGGGTCCTTCAGAGTGGGGACTACAAGAGAGAGGGTTCTACCTTGATTAATTGATTGAATAGATGGATGAATCCCTTGTTACATATCCTTTTTATTTTCTTTTAGGCCCGACGAGGAAGTCGAACGGACTCGTCATCTCATCTCATTTCATCATCTCATCCCATCTGCATAGTTACATGCTATGATATGATATTTATATAACACTAGTAATATGATATTCATTAGATACCAATTGATGGGTCGAGCATCATTCATCATACTGTATACAACCTAGGCAGGTAACAAACAAACAATAATAAGGAAAGCTGTGAATCGTCAATTGGTCAATAATTAGTCAATCCATTTCTAATATGTTGATATATATCATATCATATCATCATCGCCCGAGAGATTGGTATGGATCTATGGTATGATATATAAAGCAGTAACAGATAGAGTACATAACACATAGACCTGAATTGGAGAAGAATAAAAAGGCTGCAACCATTCATCAACCTCCATGCTACATGTACCTATGATACATACTAATAACGCAAACATCCATTGATTCATCATTCACTGATCACTCACTCACTTGTATCCACTTTCTTTCTGTTTCACCTCCCCACTAGATATTTATAAAAGTTACATACCAGCTATATATATATCATACCTGTAACCCAGGTACATGTATGTATGTTCTTTGTTTTGAGCTTCGAGTCCATCTTCAAGTTCTATACTCTTCCAAGGTTGTTAATAATAATCAGCAAATAAAGGGTTTGTTTTTACTAAAAGAATTGTCGCATGAAACTCCATTGCTGAATGTTTATGCTAATAATACATCCCAATGATTCCAAACGAATATAAAAATTATATAGGCATGTACCTACTACTGTTTCCGTGACCCGTGAAAGGTTGAAACTCGGAGTCGTCCGTAGGATCCATCATTGATCATATGATGATGATGATGTGCTTGAAGAAAGACTAGTAAAGTCACCAAGGATACGAACCTATGTCAATAAGCCATAGATCCCCAAAGGGCAACTGACCCGAATAAAATCTACATAGGATTCGATAGCACTCATATACTGATCATCAAGGGCAGTGCAGTGAATAGGCTGGTGGTTTTTAATAGGGATATGCATTATGCTGGGACTTAATAAGGACGTTGCAGTCTTACAGAAGCAGAGTGAGAAATTACCTACTGTGACTATTATTGGGAAGATCAAGGAAGGTCCACTACTATGCTAGGTATGTATGTATGTAGTACTATAGAGTCATTATTTATTAACAATGTTTTGGAGAGGTTATTTATCCTCAGAAGTGGACAATTCAGATTAAAAGTTGGCGGCAGATGTCAATCAACCCCTTCCTTGCACATCTCATGATCATTATTGGATGTCACTTTCAGCTGATTGATGTAGCCTTATTGTTATGTAGGACTGAGTGTCGTTGTTACCTGTTTTACACTGGGAATGTTGAATAAATCATACATACATGCCCGATTGTAAGTCCTCATTCCATCAACCTGTCTATACATGTGCTACTACCCATCATAATAGCTCCTTGCTCTTGCGATTTGATGTCATGAGGCTGCTTGAAATGTGGCTATTACCGTGGTCTTTGGAGAAAAAGGACAAAGCAAATGAATCAAACTTCAAAAAAATCAGCTACGTTGCTAACGTCTACGGCAGCCCTTTAAATAAGGTAGAAGAACTAGGCTTCATTGTGCGAGACAGATGCAGGAAACTAGATTACACTGTCAGGTGTAAATAAAGAACGGCCTTTCTCCTCATATACTGCCCAGGTGTCTTGATCTTGAGGACCCTCAACTCCCCAGCGCCACCCCAGATGATGACTCCCATGGTCCCCGAATCTTCCCAGACGCCGACAATGCATGCATGCTTCTCAACCGAGAGAGGATAAATGAAAAAAATGTGATCAGAGATGATTAGAAAAGAGCATCACTCAGCCTTTCCCTGAGTGACTTTAGCGGCCTGGACGGCAGACATCTTCTGGGTCCAGCCTTGGGCAGGTTGTGGTTTCTTAACAGTGCGAAGGTCATCAGTCGAGAAACCGGAAATCCGCATATTGTAATTACGCTCGAGCACCAGCTGGATATCACGAATCTCAAGGGTCGAGGAGGGGCGCAGTTTTGCTAAACGGCAAGCAGCGGTTATCACATCATCCACGAAATCGTCGGCCATTTGGAGGATGAACTGTGGATGGTCAGTCGTGAAATCATGAAGGGATTGACTAATTAACGAAGAAATCACTCAATAGGTGGATAGAGGGCAGCCCAATAATCACAGACCAAAAAGGGAATTTTTTTTTTTTTTACAACAATCTTACCTCTTCGGCATCCGGAGTAAGTCCTTCGCCTTCTCCTCCCCCTGTAACTTGACGCACCAGGATATCCAGCATTTTCTTGCTCAGCACACGTTGGCCCTCACCCTCCAACACGTAACCCGGGTGTTTCTGGATGGCGGGCTGGCCCATCACACCCATGGCGCTGTGGCTAGGACCGCCAGACAGGGTTGGTCTCGCTGAGACCACGGCAACCGCCTCTGGTGGAGAGACATTCAGGTTCTTAGGAATCGCCATGTTGACGTTCCGGGTCGAATTCTCGGCGGACCGGTGTTGCACGTACCCAGTGGGGTGCGCGTGTTGGTTTGCAGCCGGCTGGGCGACATTTTGCTGATTCACATTGTTTGAATAATTCTGTGCAGCCTGCGCCATTGCAGCCTGGTGTGAAAGAGCACGAGGCGGTCCCTGTGGGTTAGATGGTTGGGTGTTGCCCCCCGGTGTTGCCATGGCATCAGTCTGTTGATTAGAGGTTTGATTGAAGGCAGGTTGATTTGTTGCAGGTGCTTGTGATGTCGCAGAGGCAGGACCCTGTGTTTGTGAGGTGGGTGTCTGGCTTGGTTGAGATGTGGTGGGAGACATCGCCGCTTGGTTTCGTGCAGCGTTGACGGCAGAGTTAATTGTATGTGGAGGAGGCGCTGGGGCCTGAGCCGACTGACCTTGCGCAGCTGTATTTACCGGACGACTGTCACCGCCAGCAGTGGGGTTGGCAGTAGTCTGATCACCGGTCCCCTGTGAAGACTGACCCTGACCCGGCGCCGTCACCCTGTTGAGTTGCTGATTCTGCTGTGCTTTGAAGCTCTCTTGCTGTTCCTTGAACTTGGTGAGGAAGTCACTACCCTCCCGAAAAATCCTTTCCGCTGTAGCCATCCGCGTCTTGAATTCCTGTGCATCCTCCTGGCTTAGGCTTCCCGAGCTCTGACGCTGGGCATATTGCTGTCGGTATTCACTCATGCGCGCTTTCCCCATTTCTTGCTTTTGCAGTGCCAGGCCGTAACGCAACTTCGCTTCTGGCAACCATGTCTGCGTTTGCTCCTTGCTGATGGTCGGGGGAAGGAAGAAGGTAAGGCTGCTGACTTTCTGCTGAATCTGCGGCAAAAGTTGGTTGAACGACTGCGGATTGGAAGCTTGGGTTCGCTGGCCCTGGGCGACCGCCGCGGCCTGGGCTTGCTGTTGCATTACCTGCTGTTGTTGCTGTTGTTGGCGGTTCTGCTGGTACATGCGCATACCTTTCATCAAAGTCTGGGAGAGCTGTGTGAGTTTCATGTGAGCATTCTGATATTCCGCGCTTTGCGGATCGCGGTTATTGATCAAATCCCAGAGACTACGCACGACCTGAGTATGCTGCGCCTTCTGCGGATCATTGAGATGGGGAAGCTTCTGAACCTGATCAGTTCTTATGAGAGACGACTGCTGTTGAGGTAGGATGCTTTGTTGGTTGTTCGAAGCGGCGGAGCCGTCCATCCTTACGGACGGGCTTTGAAGCTCAGCGCGGCAAAAAGTCGTTGATACCAGGGGAACTATTAGAAATAATGGGCAGGAGATGGATGAATAACAAAACAACGAGGGAATGTTAAGAGCTTGTGAGCAGAGGAAACGAAGTAAGGAGGTTGCTTCAAAGTTCAAAGTTGCCTCATGGGAGACTTTTCCCCTCTTCGCATAGGCCCGTCTTGGCATGTCTGAGCCTGAATACCCTATATGATGCCGGATCGCCAAAACCTTTGACCAAGGGTTAAGGCCTGAGGAACGAGCGCGATGTTT
>NPHW01003644.1:0-15016 GCA_002240705.1 Elaphomyces granulatus
ACGGCTTCAAACCTTTTCATGGTTGTTAAGATATAATATTATGCTGTACTTCGATAAATATTTCCAGTCGCGACTACTCGGAGTAAGATTGTTGCCGTTTTGTATTATTCTTTACGCACTGAAAATACACTAAAAGTGGTGGCGCGGAACTAGAACGGAGTCAGTAAAGGTGGGGCCCTAGATTTTGGCCTTAACTATCCCCCAAGGACCAAACGAGCGCTATGCAATTGCTATGTAACTTTAAAATAAGTTTTTGACTTAGAATGCCTCGACGACAAATGAATAAAAGACCGGAATTTCGATGTCTCCCGCTCAAATTTCGGTTACACTCATGAGATTTTACGATATTCTACAATTACTTCACACAGGTAAGATAAATGGCAACCAGCGCTGCACACACAACGCTCTAACCTGTACACTATTCATTTCATCATCAGTGAGTCAGAGATGTATATTCATATCGCGCTCCTGCAAGCTTTATTATCTCAGCGTGACAATTGTCAATACGTAGCTAGTTCCGTTAACTAGGTACCTAGGGCAAGTAAATCTAATAAAAGAGAAAGGGCACGTAAAAGACGTTATATTCGTAGATAAGTAAGTGCTCGGAGGCGACGTCTTACAGATATGCGATTATCAGCGAGACGTGCCCTTTCTCTTTTATTACCTAGATTTACTTGCCCTACCTAGTTAACGGAACTAGCGTATTGTCGCGCTGACACTGGTATCGAAGGAAACTTACGCTCCTTACAATAATATCCACTAAATTGTAGCCTCAAAGGCTCCGGATTTGATATATTGAATATAATGTGGTGTTGACACGTTCAATTTAACATCTCCTCCATTTGGCAGTTTATAAATTGATAGCCAGTCCTACACATGCACATACATATGTATGATTCGACCCTTCCTGCTTTCATTCACCCTCATTGAGTCATCCACCTGATCCTTCCTCTTCAATCCCTTCAACGCCTTCGGCCTCGAGATGCCATACACTATGGCAAAAAAGAAGGGCATCCTTGCTACTCGCTTCACGGATTTATGGATTTAGCATACTAAGAAACCGAGTAAGCCGCCGCACTTCATCCCTCTTGAATGGCGTAAAGAATTCAAGAGTCTATCTTTCTCCGGTTGTCCTCGCACCCTAGCTAGAGACCAAGATTGAGCTGTGATGCGTATATAGTACTTACATAGGTGCCTTGGTAGTATGTGCAAAGGCTTCAGAATCTAGTATGTACTTACTAATATATTGATAGGTAATATTTTATGAATCTTGTATTAAGTGACTAAATAGCAATGAATAACTATTTATATTCCTCACCAACTACTGAAACCCCTGGAACAATACTGACACGCACACAGCGACATGATGGCCGTTTCATGGGAAACTGAATCCAACGTCCGTTTCAGTTTCTGTGTGTGTTTAATGTCTGGCATCTACTACATACCTCTATGAGGAGAAGTATTATTACTTCGTCATAAGGTCAGCTGCAAGTGTAGGTTGTTCTGTTATATTAATAAGTACCAATAGGTTTGGATGCCTTCTAGCATCAACCGCCTCCTTCCACTCCATCTCTCTCATTCTGTCCAACTATTAGTTAACTACCTAGGTATTGGTGTCTGTACAATCATTACAATTTACAGGTTGAACACTGCTCAAGGATACATACCGGTCGTTGCCGATCATCCACCTGGTGATTAGACCGTAGACACCATTTATTTCCCCTGTATTCTAATAATAATCCCGATCGAGTTCCTGCCTTATTCGAGCAACGCTGCGCTGTCACATGTTGCGCAGAACATATAAGATCGTGTGCTTGGGGTTTGGCGCCTCCCTTCGCAGTCCAGCAGGTCGAACTAGGCAGGCCTGGGACCCTCCGCTTGTCGCTTGTAAAGGAACGCTCTTCATTCACCAGGGTAACTACTGCTATAGTGGTCTCTCTTCTCGGGAGCTGGACTTCTCTCATCCTCAAGATCTCTTTGGGCTCTAACTCGGCTGTCGCTGGGGGTCCATCGACTGATAATTAGTTCTCCCATTTTTGTTTCCATTTCTCCTGGAGCATCTTCCTCCGAGCCGTGCCTTCATCCTGTCCCGGCTAGCAATTTGGTTGCTCAAGAGCGTTGTCTCTGCCTTTTTTGCAGCTTGCTTGTTCCTTACCTAGTGTAATCCTTTTTTTCTTTCGTTTGCTGCCCAGCACATACGTCGTTCCCTGCACTCGCCTCTTGTCCGTCTTGTCTTTTTCCAACACAAGCTCGATATATCGGAGGCTCATTTGCAAGGACCTTGGCCAGCTCTCGCTGCATATTCCACTTTTTGCCTCTCCCAACTGGTACTTAATTGTGGCCGGACCATGACTGCTGTGTATAATCTTCTTGCCCACGCGCGCGTACGCGAAACCAGTGTGCCCACTGCCCAGAAATCAAGTTATTTGATTGATAGTTCAATCAATCAATCAAGACCTTCCTAGTGTAGCAATCGATCAAAATTAGCCAATTGATTGCCAATCAAGGGATGATTTTTTATATGTGTATGGGCTTGCGAGAGCAGGTGGGCTATTGCATATATCCATGTGACAGTTTTCTTCAAGCAAGGTTTTTTCAGCAGGATCTTTCGTTTGTTATTCGGTGTATGTAATAAGGATGTCCACTATCATAATTAATTACTACTGATAGACTGCCTCTATGCTACGATAGATACCTTTTTCAGCAGGCGGACGAAAGCATGGAATTCTTCAGTCATCCCATCCCCGGCACGAATAGAATATCCAGCAGAACGGGCGAAGATATACATACTATCCGGCACACTCGGTCACGACGTCGACGCCTGCAATACCGGCACCCGATCGCGAACCAACTCCTGCCCATAGAATAACCAGGAGTCAAGCCATACTATACAGCTTCCAATCGAGCTTAATTCGCTCCATTACAAAGGCCAGAAGCTATACCGCCCAAAGAATAGTACCAGGAAGATCTCCAGAAATCACAAGGCTTCGTGGATCTAGCAACATGGAGCTGAGATTTAAGCTGACGGCTATGTATCATAATATGATCGTCTATGATAGGGTCTGTAAGCTCAATATGTTTTTGATGCAAAGGCCGCCACGTCTGCTACATATCAGCTATATCATCTTGGCGAGAAGCATGGCTTATTATGTACATACTCAATCCCGAAAGCCAGCAGTACCTCAATCGTCGACGTCGACTGAAGCTTCTTCTTCCCAACGGAGCCATCGCAGCGACCACCCGGTGCTATCAAAGATATCCTCTCTATTCCCTGATCAATGAGCGCCGAGCTCGAAAGAGCATTTTCCCAAGCAAAAAAATCTCGAAAGCAATCGGCTTAGTGGAGATCGACAGTGACGGGCATATGTGCGAATGCTTATGCCAGAAGAAATGGGGGCAGGTTATAGGGCTTGTTGGCGGGATGCTTCAACGCGTGGAGAAGCGCGGATGGATTTCAATTAAAGTAAAGAGCAGGCTGAGCAGCATGAAACGAGGTTAGATATTTGATGATCTCTACGATGCCACTAGTGAGTAACGCGTGGAGAAGCGGATGGATTTCAATTAAAGTAAAGAGCAGGCTGAGCACTGGCAGTGAGCAGCATGAAACGAGGTTAGATATTTGATGACCTCTACGATGCCACTAGTGAGTAACGCGTGGAGAAGCGGATGGATTTCAATTAAAGTAAAGAGCAGGCTGAGCACTGGCAGTGAGCAGCATAAAACGAGGTTAGATATTTGATGACCACTAGTAGTGAGTGATGATGATGCCTACCTAGGCAATTCAAGACGTAGTTAGAGTACATGATAGAAAGAAATGCTCGACGACCACGTAGTACCTAGGTAGGCACTAGGCACCACTATGATAGCTTCATGGATGATATGTATTTCAGACCTAGATATGTAGCCTCGGTCGACACGCTAATAGGAAATGGCGATATTCTGCTATGATATCCATATTTATTATATGATAATATTTATCATACATAGCTTCAATTTCAAATGCGCTCCACTACGAAAAAAAAAACACTCCGCTCCCCCTATGTATTAGCCAATTAATTAATTGGCAAACATGCAACAATCAATCAAGGCCCCCCCTCCCCCCCGGTCAATCAAGCAAATCAATTAACGAGCTGACGTCAATCAGTCAATCGATCAATCAATCAATCAATCAATCAAAGATCCCCAATTACTTGCGATTGATTGCTAGGCAGGCATGTGCACACTGCCGCGGCGAAACATCACATGTTCCCCAGCTGCAGGTGGTTCACAGCCTTCGGGTATGACCAGCTTGACCTGACCTGATCTGATCATCACAGATCACCTGAGACACAGCAGCAATTGATATGGAAGTAATTATAACTACGTACGTACCTAACCACCTATAATGATGGCTATCTAGTATTAATATAAATATATATATCACACAGCCACGCCACGTTAAAGTACAGGTTGCAATTGTTTGTTTTGTTTCCTGGGAGCCTGTAGGTAGATCATGATGAGCCTCTTGCTGGGCAGGCTCGGCAGCGCAGCGCTCTTTAGGTCTGCAGAAGAGGGCCTCTATAGCTACCTCGTCAGTCAGTACGTACGTATATATCATACGATAACACATACCTAACAACTGCCCCCAGTTGAGTTGGTCGGGGACTCGACCGGGGTGAGATCTCATACATATATACCTAATGCCCCCTGGCCCTGTATGTCTAAAAATAAGGTTGGATTCCACACTACATACTATATAATATATGCTATAGTATTACATGTAGTAGGTATATATGATAGGTATGTATATAGGTATGTATGTATATCGACACACGCAGATATATGTAGTAATAATAATGCATGTTAGATGTTAACGACGGTATGATAGTACTGATAACTATTAGTATACTGTATACGATGACAAATTTGAACAGTGAACATACGCAGCTGATATTATATTATTATGATGTTGACTCATTGCTATAGTAGCTAGCTAGCTACTACCTATGACGTATAATAATATATTTAGTTCTTATCTGGATGATCATGCAGGGAGATTTATTTATGCATGTCATTGACAAGCCGCAAGCCGCACGCTAGTACATACCTAGGTAGTTATAAAACGCGACTAAAACTCGAAGAGGAAGCTCTTAACCGATTGGACATATGGCAATAAATATACCATTCGTAACTCCGTCGGCATATCTATAATATAATAAAGTATAATATGAATCCTGATGAAAAGACAGTATCCAGTAGAGTAGTGTTGAGTATTCTGTAATTAGCACTATTAAATGTGTCTCGCCGAGATCTTTACCTATTTCTGCAGGTGTAAGAACCCCAAACTTCGATTGGTGCTTTCATTCAAGCACCTACCATGATAATAAATTATAAGCATGTCTGACTAGACTCCGAGAGCTCCATGATAGGCTGCACTTTAAAAATTACATTATTTGTCAGGTACATTATTATTTGTCACGGGTGATTTCTATCAATCAGAGAACCCCTCCCATTCGTCGTCGTCATCGACATGGTAGTGGCTCTCAGGTAGAGGTCTAGACCGTCCAGTCTCGTTCTCGCCAGCTGCTCGCTCGTCTCGAACGAAGCCGGCCACGAAAAAGCCGCTAGTTCCCTCCTCATCGCCCGGCCAGCAGCGGAGACAGGCGTCGAGCTCCACATCAGATAGATCGACCGTCAAAGCGTGGTGGATCCCTCGATGTTTCCACTTCCCGAGTCCTGCTGGCTGTTCGTCCCGGCGCATGATCCGCCACCGACGACGCCTGGCCACGTCTGACGTGAGAACGCGACACACGACGGATTCATTCTCTCGCACATGCGTCGAACAGGTGCTGTAGGTGACTCGCTCCGCCGCCGGGAAGCTGAGCGCATGCTCGACGATGCGAGTTTGCAGATTGGACAGTCTCCGCAGGCGATCGACCTCCAGCGCCTCCGCGGCCGATTCCCCCGTGACGGGGACCGGATCGGCGGGGAGGCTGACGGTAGTCGCACCCCGTTTGCGCTTCTTTCCCAGAACGGTAGGTTGTTTGCCGTTGGATCTCGCGGTGGAGGAGATTGGAAGCGCTAGGCGAGGGACGTCTTCCCGACCAATGATACCGCTCCCCGAGCAGCTCGGATCGAGCAGCAGTCCAGACACTTGGCGAAACCGTGGGTCTGTAGGGTCCACGGCCAGAAAGTCCTGCCCGGCCAGCACGGCCACGATGTGGTCAGCACCCGCCCAGGCGACCATCTTTTGAAGGGTCTGTGATCGAGCCGCGGAGGCATCCATGGAGAAGATGACGGACCGCTCCGCATCCAGGACTTTCCTGAGAGCGGCTAGATGGGTGGTCTTGTTCCCCGGCGCGGCGCAGCCATCGACCAGATCGCCGTTCCTCGTTCCCTCCCCGCCCAGGAGCAGGTACGCAGGGAAACAGGAGGCCTTGTCCTGCAGGATGAGGGCCCCGGACCGGTAAGGGGCTAATGACGAGACGTCCACGGCCGGCGACACCGCCACTAAATCTGGTACGGTGTCGTCCACGTACAGCTGCTGTTCATCTGCGGCCAATTCTGATAGGCTCTGGACCCTCCGACAGGCGACGAATGTCGACCGCAGCTGGGCATCCAGGGTCGTGCGCAGAGAATTGACGCGAACCCAGCGGGGACGAACGGTTGGCGCAACGGATTTGGCCCCGGCGGCGGTCCTTTTATCGCGTAAAACGAGGGTCTGGAGTTCCTCCAAGGAACTACAGCCGCGACGTACCCGGACCTTGGTCAACTCGGCTTTCAGACGAATCCTATGCCTGTCCACCGCCTGGCGGAGGGGATGACGGGTCGGAGTGGCGATCCCCTTCTTGGAGAGTAAGAGGTCATGGACGAGCAGAAGCGCCAGCAGTGGAGTGAGCTACATGGCGGCCGTCAATGGATGGATGGGGTCAATGTAGATGATTCGTCGTGAACGGTGGGGGAAATAAAATAAATGACGAATAGGACACACCTTGGGTTCGAGGGAAAGGAGGTCGGCCTTCTCGATGACTTCTTTCAAGACGATGTCCCACTTGGCAGCCTCGGTGACCAAGGCAAAGACCTGGGCGGGCGAGGCCTTTAGGGAATTGGAGCTACTATAGATGCGGGATTTGAAGGAGCCACCAATGGCGGGGGTTGTGGTCAAGACGGCGACGCCATCATAGTAGAGACTCATCCTCAGGTTTTGGGTCGATCATCACCGCCCGCATTATTATTTGGGGGTTTAAAAAGCGGAAGTTGAAGATTGGAGGGAAAGATGCTCACCGCCTTCAAATTACTACTTAGTCATAACTACCATAATTGAGGTAAGGCTTGTCTCAGTCAGGGTAAGGCCAGATTGAAATTTAACCCCAGTTTCCCACTTGGGGATATGATATTTTGACGGTTAGACAGTAGTAGTTAGTCATTGCATTATACTGATACAGATATGTACAGGCACACACACACAAACACTCAGGCACACATCACTCTAAATTATTATAGGTGCAGGTGGATGCTAAAAATGTAGACCAGTCGGCAACTGGACCGACCCGATCATCCTTTCCTGGAGATAGTCTGGACTCTGGGAGAAGCTTCGGGAGAGAGGAGTCCATCTTGAGGAAATCGATTCGTTCGGCTTAAATCTCCCCCGGTTTTTTTTTTCATTTCCTTTTTATATTATTCCCCGTTTTTTTCTAGAAGACTTGGATCGGCAGGAGAAAGAAACTACCCGCAGAAGAAGGCTAGGATGAATCATGATAGGGTCTTTTTTCTTTCTCTTCTCTAATGAGTCTAATCCTTATCGAGATTGAACCACTTGAACCACCTTTATTCAACTTTTGGGGGCGGTAGAGGGCGGTTTAGAAAGAAAATCACTGGTTCCGACTGAGTGCTAGGTCCGTTTCTTACCTTCTTTAGGGTATTACTGCATTTTATGTCTGGAGATCATGGAGAGAGAGAGCAGGTCGGGGGCTGTCAACAAAGTCTGGAGGTAATAAACTTGGTGTCCGTGATGTATTGCTTGTATCAACTGCCGGCAGGTTGATATCATAACTGACGAACCATGACGGTTTTTCTATCAAGCCATGATGCATGTTACATCTAATAATAATTTAGACTTGGATGGATATATATAATTATCATACCATCTCGTAGAGATATCATCAGATAGTTCTTTATTAGTCATATACAAGTATGTTCAAGGATGACGTAAAACAGTATTTTAAATTAAAATTAAAGATAGATCGGACTTTTTCCAATAATAATGGATGGATGATGATCTCCTATGAATATGAATTATCTTTTGTTTTCTTTTTTTTATTAAAGATAGAAATCCGACTTCATAATCATCTTCGGATCTGGCCTGGCCGATCTTGATTATGTACTCATTCCGGATCAGTCACTCCCGGCTGAGGACTAGGAGAATATGAGGAAGGAGGCAGCGCACGACACTCCGACCATCTTATAAACTGTCCGACGATGAGGATGATTGCGTATATAATGATTTTCTATTATCATATCAGATTGACTGCAGGAGCTGGAGATATCTACATTAGTTCTAGAGTAACTACCCATTAATAATCATCTCTCTGGGATATTCTCCTGCATTCACCACCAATCCAGATGATACCAGAGCATCCCATCCACTACCAAAAACATCCCGGAACCTTTCGGCCTTTGGGGCTTTTTTTTTTTTCTCTCTCTTTCTCTCTCCTTTCCTCTCTTTCTCTCTCCTTTCCTTTCCTTTCTTTTCTTTTTTTTTCTATTCACTTCTTTGGCGATAATGCAGGGACGGTGACGAGGTTTGGTCCGAATAGGCTCTTTTCTATAGAGTTACAATAGATTGATTATTATATTATCATATATAAACCTGACGATTGACAGTTGAGGGTTGAGATTTTCCAAAGGATGATGTGATCTGACTGTATCATCATTATTTAACAATAAAATGACAGTCCAACCAAGAAGAAGAAGATGAACATGAACAAGAACAAGACAAGAAAAAGAACATGAACATGAACAGAACATGAACATATGAACCAAACCAACATCAACCAGAACCAACCATCATCATCATCCCGCTTCCTTCCCCTCCTTCCTTCCCCAAACGGTGAACACAAAAAAGAAAGAAACTTACTTAATAAATAATTGCTTGTAATAACTTATTCTTGTCCCTGCATTGACAGATCAACAACCCTTGACAATCAATCAAACTAACCTACTTTTTAACTACTGCTTTTTTATTTTTTATCCCGACTTTTCTTTCTTTTCCACCAAAAAAAACTACTTCAATCCTCAACATCCTCAACATCATCTTTCAACAACCTCGTCAGCTTCCATCTTCGACTTCCTATCCTTCTCAACTTTACGCTGGCATGTAATTGATGCAGGCCGGTGGGCACAAAACCACTCCGTTAGGAGAGTCTCCTCATCCTCCTCCTCATCCTCAAACTTATCATCCCCCTCATCAAGGTCATCCCGGTCATCCCTATCCTCACCTTCATCCTCACCCTCAACACCCTCAACACCCTCAACACCCTCAACACCCTCAACATCCTCAACAACCTCAACCTCAACCTCAACCTCATCCTCAACCCCATCCTCAACCTCAACCTCATCGTCATCCTCATCTTCCCCCACCCCCTCCTCCTCCTTTGACTTCTCCAGGACCCGCACAGCGGACGGGCCGAATCAACAGTTTCTCCTCGCCCCGGGTTCCGGATGTCTTTCCGCGGTATCTGACCACCTCCTGGACCTCTGATGCGCCCGATATTAATGTCCACTCCCTCGCAGGACCGGTCGTCGGTCTCGAAGATCATTCCCGCCTGGCCGGTCCATCCACCGGTCCCTCCACCAGCCCGTCCGCCATCGACGATCCCCATGGATCCTTGGTATCATGGGACGCGTCCGCTCTCGGGCCTCTCCTCGATCTGGCCAACATGTACGAACCCCAAGGGGAATTGGCCGATCAGCACCCCGATCGCCGTCGGGGTCCCGATGAGACCTCCTCCGCTAGCCCCTGGGACGGCTCGTTCCCGTCGCCGTCCGTTAACAATAACAACAACAACAAGGTCTTCGCGAGGTCGAGTTCGGATTCGAAGCCCGCCGGCCCCGTCACCCCCGGGACCGTGCGGCCCAGTGAACCCTCGTTTCCCCTACCGCCACCACGCCCGCGAGCGCCGTCCAAGTCACAGCCGAAGTCGACGTCGGAGCCCGAGCCGGTCGCCATGTCGCCGAAGCGACCGGACGATCGTCGAGCCCGTCCCGCCAAGTCGCACCGGGATCCGATGAGTGCCGGCGGAGGGGCCCGACCGGGACCTCCCCCTCCCCCTCCCGCGACCGTGGCCTCGGATGAGGACGACGACGAGGGGGAGGAGGAGGAGGACGAGGGGGACGAGGAGGAGGAGGGGGACGACGACGACGACGAGAACGGGAACGAAAATGAGAACGAAAACGAGAATGAGACCACCATCCGCCCGGAAAGGTCCGAACGCCCCCCGCCAAGCCAAAGCATGACCACCTCCGGGGCGGGGACCCCGTCCGAGGCCGGGGGCGTGGACCGCTCCTCCCTCTCGACCGCGGCCGGAGGGGCTCGGAAATCGTCCACCGGGCTGAAGAAAGGTCCCAAATCGAACCTGCCGCCGGAGAAGGTCTTTCCCATTCAGATTGGCTCCCAGCTGTTTCGGCTGTCCGGAGCATCCATCGGCTCAGATGGTCAGTACTGCGGTCTCCCGTCGAGTCCGGCGTCGGCTAAATTCTTAGAGCACCGTCGTATTTTTCCCAGTTTTTCGAAGAACAGCTTCGTCAACAATCCGAAAACGGCGGCAACATTCGAACCTTGTACATCGACCGCGATCCCGTGACGTTTCAAGAAATTCTCCGACATCTTCAAGGTATGTACCCATTCGGAAGGAATAAAAACTAAGACTAAGACTAACGGGCATGCGGGCAGGGTATCATATCCGACCTCGAGACGGATCGCAATATGTCAAGTTGTTTGCGGATGCCCAATTCTACAACTGTAATGACATCCTCCGCTTCCTCTGGCTCTCGATAGCTGACTGACTCTTGACCCGACAGTGCCTCGGCTGATCTCGCAACTCTTCGAGTCCGAAATATTCATCCAAATCGGCGAGAGACACTTCCAGATCCCCCGAGATATCTTTTCGAGCCCGGGGGACTCGCCCAACTTCTTTTCTCTCGGCTTTGCCGTTTTCTTCGCCACCCCGACTGAAGTCTTCCCGGGACTCGACCGCAGTAACCTCCTCCGCCCGCCCTCGATTGTCCCCCCCAATGTGCCCAATCGATCCGGAGAGGTCTTCTCGCAGCTGCTCCACCTCCTCCGGGGGTACCCGATCCATTTCCGGAACGCCGAACATCGGGCGGAGCTCCTCCGCGACTGTCGGTATTTCCATCTGCGGGGTCTGGAGCAGCGCCTGATCCCGCACCAGATCAGCTACAACCTCGACCGCCACAGTGCCGAGATCGTCATCCGGCTCGAGGACATCCGGCAGTCCGGCGTCCAATTCGCGAGCGATTCCACGTCGTCGGACCGTTCCATGGCCGGATGGGTTCGATACTCGCGCCCGTTTGTGGATGACACGTCCTACGAGCTGATCATCGAGATCGGCGGGGAAAGCACCGTCCTCGATCTCAATACCATGCGGGCCGACTTCCACGGCCTGGCCAAGGCCCGCATCTCCAGTCTCGTCCAGGTGGTAGCCAACAAGATGAACCTGCCCACCAAAGCGCCGCTGGGACTGATGATGATCTCCGGGGGGCGGATATCCAGTCCGGCCCACACGCCGCTGAGTGAAGACCGCGTGAAGGTCTGGGTCGATCGAGAAACCGACGTGACGCTGGACGGAGAGTGCTATCCGACCGACCATCTCCCTCGCGGTTCCACCAGTCCCGCGGCCGAGACACCCGTCCATGTGCCTTCCAAGCGCAAGCGCACCGAGGATGTTATCGAGGACGCCGGCGAATGGATCGTCCACCAGGGCCTCTGGCGATTGCGGGTGTTACCCAACCCTGCCGATGACGGGTCGGAGCTGGTCTTCGTGGCCGTGAAGCTGGAAGCCTTCACCAACCAGAGGGCCCGGAATAGAAAACGAACCTTTCTGAACTAACTAACCCTCACCCAAGCCGTCGTGTGGTTCACTTCTTTTGTACATATTATGCATATCCCCGTATATATCGGTCCCTCGTTTTGCATTCCCGATTATCAACTTATTTTTCCTTGGTCATAAAAGAAAAAATCCATTCTTTCTTATAAGCTTATTACTTATTATTATCTACCCTTTTTTTTTTTTTTTTTTTCTCGTGTCTTGATCGACACCCGCATTGTTGTCTGCATCGAGTTTGTTGGGCGTTCTCTGAGATGGAGATCATGGATGGAACACAGGTAATCGCATGGGCTAGATGTTGTACTATATTGTCTGGAGTTGTGCAAGTCACACTGCTTATTCTTTATTCATTAATTGTCTGGCATCACGTTGTTTTCGCCTCGAGGCTTGATTGGTATTGCATCCTCGTGCAAGGATTTGGGTCGAACCCATCGGATATGTTCTAGATTACACATTCAAAACAGAGCAAGGGAGAGTGGAGACCAGGTTTTTCTTTTCCAGAGGGAGAATGACATAAATATGTAGACAGTCAGAATTTATTTTTATTACACGTCCTGGAACGATCCGTCCACCTCTATAATCTTGGCGACGGCCCTTTTGTAACCGTCGGCCTCCTTCAGTCGGTCCACATACGCAAAGACCGCCGGATACTGCTGCCGCGAGATGGTCGACCGGCCGGAAACCGCGATGAGCGGGAAGCTCATGAAGATGTCGGCGGCGGTCAGGTGGCGACCGCACAGGAACGGGCCGCCGTCGGGCGCGGACTGGATCTGGCTCTCGAGGAAGGAGAAGTGTGTGTTGAGGTTCTCGTTCAGGTAGACGGACTCGATCTTGCCGGTGATCATGCGGGTGATGGGCTTGATGAAGAAGGGGACGGGGGCGGATTTGATTGCTGTTTTTTTTTTATTATTATCATTATCATTCATAGCAAGCAATAGCCCTGAATACTAAGAAAGAAAAAGATTTTCACCCACACGTCACAAAATACGCAACAATCAACAAGCTCATCAAACTTCCCTCGGCGTAGTGCATATAATACCGATACCGCAACCACGCCTCCGTCTCGCTCCCTACGAGTAGTAGCTGATCCTGATCCTGATCCCGATCCTGATCCCGATCCTGATCCTGATTTTGATCATTTGATTCGCGTTCGCGATGATGATCATACCGCTTCGGCACCAACCCCGCGCGATCCCCGCCAAAATGATCACAGAGGTACTCGATAATAGCCCCGGACTCGGCGAGCACGAGGGGTGATTGCGATTGTCCTTGTCCTCCTTGTCCTCCTTGAATGGTCACAATGGGCGACTTACCCAGCGGGTGGACGTCTTTGAGGTGTGCTGGCGCCAGGTGGTCCGCTGTGCGTTTGAACGTCTTGAGCGTGTAGGATAGTTGGAGGTCTTCGAGGAGCCAGAGGATGCGGTGCGAGCGGGAGGTTTCGAGCCTTTAGTTATATAATAAGTGTCTTTCTGTCTTTCTTTCTTTTCAAGGGCGAGAGAGTGTGTGAGAGAGAGGGAGAGAGAGAGAATGCGACGTACCAGTATAAAGTAATTTCGGCGCCTCGGTTGTTGACGTTCAAGTTGGTGTTCTTCAATGCTTGTTCCTCCGCCATGACTAATATATAAAAACTATGATAACTACTTTACTGTAGTTAGGGATGAGTGGATAGATAGATATTTATTAGAGTATGTAGCTGGAATGCTGGATGGATGGATGGATGGATCTATCATTGATATGACCCGATAGGGGTATTGCGTCGCGTCTACGATACGCCCCCCATATGATATGTATTTCCCCGTACATAGTACCTAGGCTTTCGGTTATGTATGATATGTGATATGATGGATGGATAGAGTTCTTCACGTGCGACATTAATAAAGGCAACGCACGCACGGTGGCAAAGGGGACGTTTTTTTTATTATTATTTATGGAAAGAGGAACATCTCTATTGTAATTTCCCTCGATTGTATCATATCCAGGTTATTAATATAAACCAGGTACTCAGTCTTCTGCTTTCCAATTGCATCGCCCTTTCCCGGTCGTCGCTAGCGCCCCGGATTAAATTTTAGTTTGGCGAGCGAATGAAAAGCCAAAAATAATCAAACGGGGTACGTCGGCCCGCGACCCGCCCGCGCCTTGCCCCTTTCGGTTTTGGCCCGCCCCTTTAAATTCAAAAGAAAGGTCTGAGCTCCTGAGATAGGTACAGTAGCAAGGCAGCCAGGAACAAAGATTCCTGCTTTCTAACTAAAGTTCTGACCGCTATTTACGGGTGGCAGAACCTTTTATTTTATTATTAGGCTTCAAGGTTGTCTCAGTCAACTCAGCTCCACTTTCCGGGTAGACCTGTCGAATCTGAGTTTGATCTGATAGAATACCGTCGTTCCTTGGAGGCTTCCTGAATCCTATGATAGAGTACTGCCTTTCCATGCTTTCAGATGAAACCTGGGTGCAATCAAGGAACTTACAATAACTTTTAAGGATCCATGCAAAAAACATCTCCCTTTAGCTCCGTACATTAAAGTACCTGTAATGTCGTGAAGAACACTACTATGACTAACCAAACTATCATAGGCGCCGTGTTTAACTATAACTTTAACTAACGGGAGCTAATAACTTTAGGTACTGCCCATAGTGAAGAGTCATAACAAACATACCTACATACCGAAATAGTTAAGAGCTCTTGTATACGGGGCGTCCTTGGGGTATTGATGTACGGGCAGGGTCAGATTACTCCGCGGGCAGGGTCAGCCAAATCCGTCAGCGGTGAGTGGGCGGTGAGTATACTCTCTTAATTCGTACACTCTATGCATTATGCAACCATAGGTACATTTCACTTCTAGAATTTAAACATGAAGCTATTCCCACTCTCTTGCTATTGTGCAACTTGTACTTTAAAATAGTACCTCGCTGTC
>NPHW01003650.1:0-22091 GCA_002240705.1 Elaphomyces granulatus
TCACATTCCTATTACACTTATTAGAATTATGTGCCTCAATGACGCTTATTTTCTGATTCTCACAGTTAGCTACTGCCTTCCTGATGCTCATCGACGCGACTCGGAACCTTTGTGTCAACAAAACAAACAACGCGTACTTATCATACCAGTCATACCACTGCTTGTGCCTCCAGCCCCAACTTCATTTCACATTCGTATTACACTTAGAACTATGTGCCTCTTGAATAACACTTGTTTTCTAATTTTCACAGTTACTGCCTTCCTGATGCTTATCAACGTAACTTGGAACCTTTGTATCAACAAAACAAACAGCAGTGCATATACATACCACTTCCTTGTACCTCCAGTCACAACCTCATTTTCACATTCCTATTATACTTAGAACCATGTGTCTTTCTCTACCCTATTTCAAATGAATCAATGATGCTTATTTTCTAATCTTACTCGCCTAATAAGCATCATTGATTTGTTCGAAATAGGGTAGAGAGAGGCATATGGTTCTAAGTGTAATAGGAATGTGAAAATGAAGTTGGGACTGGAGGCACAAGGTAGTGGTATGTATATGCACTGCTGTTTGTTTTGTTGATACAAAGGTTCCAAGTCGCATCGATAAGCATCAGGAAGGCAGTAACTGTGAAAATCAGAAAATAAGTGTCATTTGAGAGGCACATAGTTCTCCGTGCCTACGAAAAGTTATAGCACTTACCAGTTACTATTCACAGGGTAATGGTCTAGGATACATGTACGTTACTTACTCCCACTTCCTTTTATAATTTTACTCCTGTGTGCTTTGCTCTGCACCTAGGGATATCCACTATGGCCAAGCTACTTGCATTCATGGTAAGATCTTCAAACCCCCCTTAATCTTGTGAGCGATGCTAACAAGCTGAAATGTTTGGGGATCTACAGATATCTTTATCATTGCGCGAATAGCGTCGATTGCTATCTACCTCCTCGATTTGCAGCAGGCTGTAAGTACCGGAGCAGCTTCGCTTTCCTTTGTATGAACGGTGCTAATGAGTCTTGAGCGGTACAGATCAAGCGCATTATCATGCTGATAACATTCCCTATGGCCTGTCCCCCGATTGGTGACATTCTAAATGATGGTAAGATTGGGGGGCTGAGAATAATGCTGACGACTTGAAGATTTGGAGTCTCCATTATTACACCTGATGTCGCAGCGACTTATCGAGGCCCAGAGAGAGACCAGCCCGAGACAGCATATATGGCGCTGGTACCAGACGAGACTCTGGTAGAAATATTAAGAGTTCTATGCTCACTGAGACTACTCTACCTACCGCGCGTCTCTTCTCCTACCCCGGTAGTCTCCTCCCCATCGAGCCTTCTGCAATGTATAGATTGCTCCCTCATCAAGTCTCACACTCCTATGCAAGGCGGTAGGTTGTCGAGTCTCCCTTCCACACGAATGTCTCAGGTATATGATGTAACTACGTCGATATTAAGCTGATAGTTGTCTGGGTCTGAACTGTGTTTGATTGCATGGATTTTATCTCTTGCGTCGTCAATACCTTCAACTATGATCACCCCTTGGTGACTGAGCGGTCTCGGAGGATTGGCTGGGTCGCTAAGAGGAAGCATTAATGGTGCAAGGGATGTTAGATAGCACGGAATTCAATCATTGGTCGATCACTGTTGTGCAAATTATCTCGTAGTGCTTCATCGTATGATAGTGTCGAGAAGGTATCTGCGGATGAACGGTAATCGGTGGATAAACAGTAAGTGGTGGATGAACGGTATTCGGTGGATGAACGGTATTGGGAACGTGGCAGGAATGTGGCGGGAACGTGGTAGCAGAGATGATTCGTGTTTTTGGTCAATCGGTATTGTAGCGGTGAGTACGTTTGTCAGAATACTACGTTTCCGCCTTAGCAACACGTTTTTAGCTCCAATACGTGAAAGGCCCAGTACGTTGCCGAATGCCAAGACGTATTTTACTAAATACATGGTACCCGGTGCTACCGTAACGACTCGATAATAAGGAATTAGACGTATTCCAAACTGACACGGTGTCTCAACCGTGGATCCACCGTATTGACAACTCCCCATCCGCCGGTATTGTATGATAAGTAAGGATGATCCTCTTACCATCTGTCAAAAAAACCCTCCATTTAGATCCACGTGTGACCTGTAATAATGTTATGAAAAACACTGTGCAGCGATTACGAATTTCGTATACGGACGTTACAATAACAATAATAAATTATAAAGCCGTGTTGTGTCAGAAATATTACTGACCTCCTCCTTGAAGGAAGAAATGAACACACTGTACGAATAGCCGGATAGCACAGTACGAATATGTAGCAATTCAGAAATTATCATAATTTTAAGGTACATATCCAGAACGAACAATCACATTCCCCGGCGGGTAACACTCAGAAAGCCCCTTATGTAACTACACAGCAAAACTCACAGGGAAGATTGTAGAAGCAGCAAGCTGCTACCTAATGATAGCAGAATTCCAGCACGATGGTAAACAATGAGTTGGCATCGCAAAGATTAGGTTTGTGCAAAGCACAAAAGGGCCTAGCTCACTAGGTATCATATACATGGAGATACGACTCTCAAGACCTCACGGAAACTTAAAGCCACATGATGGGCCATGGTTAAATCCATCATGCTCGAACCAGGATCGAGGCTAACTTTAGGTACGGATCGGGGTTCTTCGAATCCTATCTTGATGCTGCACTGATGTATATATGGGATGGGGATTGCCATTCACTCCGCGACAAGGCTTGGAATAAATGTTCTGTATGTGTACAACAGCAGCCAGCTGCTATATAAGATCTGTCTCAGAAATCAGATCCGCCTCAGAAATGCATCTAAGAAACACGGAACTCTGGGCCTCTAAGGCAGCGCTTATTATCGATGAAATAAGCCTCCCGTTACTAGTATTGACCCGATCAAAGTTTGCAGCCAGCTACTCCCAGTGTGATAGCTTCCCAAGTAAACCCTAGCATGCTAGACCTAATCTCGATACTTGCCCTCAATCCAGCGCGCAGGGTTATACCAAGATCCTACTCACATATATCAGCAACGAACAAGCCAATTCACTGGGAATACCCAGGCAACGGTGCATAGCCCGTAAGTCGCGATGATGTAGACAGCCGTTATAAGACTGTCAAGGAAGAAGCCCTTACTTGCTTTGAGTTCCCTCTCCAGCGTCGCGATCTTCTCTCTCGCAATTTTCCGATCCTCCTTCAGACGAGCCTCCCTCAACTGATCCTTTTTTTGCTGTACCTCGTAGCGGTGGCGTAGCTCTTTCGCCATAGCTATAGCCTCCTCTCGCTGTTGTTGATAAAAGCGTTCCTTATCTTCCCTTTCCCACTCTATCTGTGCGTGGAGTGCTTGATCACTTTCTTCCTTCATGCGCATCGCCATTTTCAATATATCCTGGGAATGTTCGTGTGCCTGGCGTTCCGCTCGCGCGCCATCCTCCTGCTCTCGTCGTCGGTGCTCGTCTTCATTCCGGCGCTGTCCTACACGGGCTGCAGCGATGGCTTCAATAGTCTTCTTTAGTTGCTTTTCATGTGCTAGGCGATCTCGCTCCATTTCGGCATGCAGCTCGCGAAACTGGGCGTCTTTCTCCTCGGAAATCTTTTTAATGTTTGTTCTTAGTGCTTCTGTCTCGGCATAGGTGTTTTTAATGACAGCCTTGGATTTTGCTTGGTCTTCCTCAATTTGTTTCTGCCATTTCACGTCATTTTCTTTTATGGCCGATTTCATGTCCTCTTTGAGACCTGACAGCTTCACCTCGAACTTCTTTCGCTCAGCACGCAAATCACTCTGCAGAGCTTGGGCTGCGTCGGTGTCATTGAGATTCCGCTTTTCGTCGATCAGTTGTCTTTGGATATACAGAATTACATGGCTTTTCCTGTCGAAAAGGTTGGACACGATCAATCGGGCGGACTCCTTGCTCCCGTCATGTTTCACAACCTTGCTTCCGATTTCAATCATGCCACCCCAGAAGTCTCTTGTCTCCATAAGCTCATTTGTTCTTGCTTGGCCAACACTCTCCGAGACATTTATCCAGTGCGTTGTCGCGAGTATCACTGAACCGAGGTTGTCCTTGCCACAGAGTTGTTTGAACATTCGCAGGTTCTTTAGTGCTGAGCCTTGCATTCTAGGGTCACAGATGCGATGAAGATATATGATGCCTGCCAGCTGCGCTTCCTTTGTATATGCGGCCGCCAACCAAAACGCGATGTCTTTGAGTACTTCGGAATCAGAGCGGGTTGTGTCGTCAAATCCTGGGGTGTCGATGAGGAAAATGCGGACTCCACGATGTATAAAATAGTACACTCCGACTTTTGTTGTGCCTAGCAAGTTGTCAGCCGAAAGAGTCAATTAATTGTGAGTATATATTCGTCAAGAAACGTACATGATTGCAACCCATGTCCGATCTCTATCTCATTCTCTTGGTCTAAAAGCAAAGAAATAAAGGTGCTCTTTCCTGCGCCCGTTACGCCCATCACGGCAATGATAACATCGCGTTTACTAAGAGTTACAAATCGTCAGGCAAGGTAATCATAATCTTCATATCAAGAGCTAGTGGAAGGCCCACGTGAAGGTGATATCTTCCCCACTATCCTGAATCTGCCTCGCTTGGTCCACCATTGCTCCGCGCAGAGCATCTGGCTTACGGGGAGGACGAGGGGGAACTCGTGGAGGACGGGGTGGTACTCGTGGAGGGCCGGTGGGTGAGGTTGGCGGAGTTGGGAGTGATCCTCGCGATGGGTATCGAGGCGCAAACATCGCGTCTGAGCCAGTCATATTGATATTGAAATTGATAGTCTTCCAAAGGGATCTCCTGCTGTGGTAGTAAAATGTATTGTAGGGTGTGAATCCGATGTCTTGAAACTGGTCCTTTGGGTCGTTTTAACATCAGGCTGAGAATATACCAGCTTGACGCTGGGTAGTTTCCAGAGCCTCGTCCCAAGATAGTATTTAAGCTGATGCATATGCAACGGAGGCGGCTATTGGTCAGCTGCAGTAATGTGTTGTCGAGTCGCGTACTTTCTGCGATTATTTGTCAATCAATTCGCTTATAATACCTATATCGATCTCTAAATGACTACACAGTCCACACTAGAGCTCGGCTCGGCTTGTGCATGTTCCAGACTCCTTTTGGCCACATGTTGGTATATCCTAAAAATATGAGTCGAATTCGTCGCTTCGCAGCTGCTTGTAGCCTTCAGAAGCTTTGCAGCAAAAAAAAAGGGCTCAGGATGGTCTCTTTCTATCATAGTGTTGTCGAGAAACCTGATACACCTTCATGATACCTACCTATGTACATACAAGCTTTGATAACCCCGCGCTAATACACGCTAACTTTACTTGGGCTAGACTAGCGGATGGTTCCACTAAAACTATGGTGGGGCAGGTGGGCCACGGGATCCGTGGACCGTATCAAGATTCGCGAGCGTTACTATTGTCTCAGAAGGGTCTGAGCTTCTGAGACAACGTTACTATGTATATGATATGTATTCCAGTCTCGGGTAGGGATGGAATCGGTTTATCCCCTAAGGTGCACGATCGAGTTCGTGTACTTATAATGTATGCACCATATAATGTACTTGATCAGAAAAGCCGTTTAGCGTACTTTTGAGGGTTCAGGAGAGTTGGCCGTAAGGTTAGCGTGGGGGTATATCATAGATTCATAGGATGTGAGAATTCCCCTTGGCAAGACTGCAATTATTAATTAAGTAGTAGGTAGGGCCACGAAAGAGTATTCTAGTAAAATAAATAAGATTGGCAAGGCTGCAATTTTGGATCAAGTTGGCGTAGTATTCAAACAATCCTTTACTGATCCCATCAATAAATTGTCTAGGATGGCTTCCGCGGATTTATCACCAGTCGGCGGCTCCCAACTAGGATCTCGCCTATCGACAATACTTCAGGAGCTTCAAAAGAGAAATATTGTTACAGAGGCACCAGCTTCTCCTAGATTGCAGAAGCCAAGGCGACGGAGCCTCTACTCCGAGGTGGTAGTGGCCGTCATGGGCGTAACTGGAGCTGGAAAGAGCTCTTTTATTCGGAGAGTTACAGCAAATGAAGAGGTCCATGTAGGCGACAGTCTCCGATCTAGTTTGTGCTGTCCATTCGTCCGCACTATTAGAGTATACAGGGAACTTAGCTGACACGTTTCTAGCAACACAGAAAGTACAATCATTCAAATTCCAACATGATGACAAAAAGTTCTCCATAGTTGATACTCCGGGCTTCAATGACACACAACGGTCTGACAACGATGTTCTTAAGGAGCTTGCTGACTGGCTCCTCGAATCGTATCAAGAGGGAGTCAAGATAAGCGGTATAATCTACCTGCATCGAATATCTGACCCCCGGATGGAGGGTTCTGCGCTCCGTAACCTGCGTATGTTTCGCCAGTTATGCGGCGAAGAGTTCATGAAGAATGTCATCCTTGGGACCACATTTTGGGATGTCGTGGGTGAAGAAACCGGGGCAGCCAGGGAGAACGAGCTACTGCGGACAGATGGATTCTTCAAGGAGATGAACGACCTCGGCTGCGACGTTGTACGGATATTGGATACCCGCGATTCGAACCTGGAGCTCCTTTCCCGCTTTGCTGCAAAACAACCTGCAGTCATGAGGATCCAGCAAGAACTGGTCGAGGGCAAAAGTCTGTCCGAGACGGCAGCTGCGTCTGCCATCAGCCAGGAGCTAGCCGAACTGCAACGCCGGAATCTTGAAAAGTTGGCAGACTCCGAACATCAAACGCAGAAAACATTCACGCGATCTGTGCTCGAGAAAGCATACACTCGACAATTGGCCAGAAGGGCATTCGACGAAACGATGGAAGGTTTGGATGCACAACAAGAGGAGGTGCGCAAGGAACAGGAGGAACGAGAAAAGGTAGACGACAAGAGGTTGGCAACACTACATAAGGAAAGTAGTCGTCAAGATCAAAATTTTCAGGTCCAGTTAAACGAGCTCAATGAACAATTACGAGCGTTACGAGCAAGTACGACTTGCTAATAATATCTTGTTAGAGTGTATGTACATGTATACATACATATCGTCGAAATGAATCGTTTCAATTGAATGTTATTATGTTATTAAAATTATGTAGTATCTTTGATATTGTAGAGTATCCATTCGTCTGCAAGTAGTTATGGATGTTACTTACTGTGGTAGTTAGACATCTAGACCTATGTCAAGTCAGTTGGCTTTGCTTTCCAAGGTTGCTGGCTATGATAGCCTTTGCTTTGGCTCATCATCTCTTTCTTATTCCAAAGCCGCAGTCGAGGTCCTTTCCATAATACCTACTGTTGTGAATACTGTGATACATACATATCGAACGAGATCCCAGGCAGTATATTCTAAGGGGGGTCTGCCCTAATGATAGATTGGTGATTAGGACTTTCATTGATTTATTCAGAACCTTCATATGTAATAATTGCTTTGGGGGAGCCCAGATCATACATATTTATAGATATTGATGGCTTGATTGAAATAGGGACAACTTTGATAAAACACTGACTGACCTGGGTCTGTGTGTCGCCTCCGGTTTCATGATAAAATATGAATTTTCAATTAGCTATCGAAAACACATCGGTAAAGCCGATCTATAAACGCAGGCCAATTCTTTATTTTTGGCTGATCGACGAGTGCTCCACAATGTATATACTTGAAGTTTGGGAATCCTCGCACACCTAAAAGGTTTGAAGGAACCGTAGGACCCTCAAATGTACCTGAGGCCAGGGGATATGACATGCCCTATCCCTTATTTCCTCTTCTACCGCCTCTTTTACTCCGTTCTTGGTGGACCTTCAACACTCGTCTTGTTTCCACCAGGCTTCTCTTTCCCTTGCTCTTGGCCTTGCCTAGAGTCATTAGAAAATTCTTCTTACGGGCTTTTTCCTTGTTTGTCGTGCTTTTGCCTTGTTCCTGTTTGCGCTCCTTTTTTCGCGCAATCTTACTCTTGAACTCATCACGGTCCGTCTTCATCCCTTTCGCATGGGCAATCTTCTCCTCGCGTGTGGCCTTTTCTCTGGAGAGCGCAGCAAGGCCTTCGATCTCCGCTGCCGTGAGCGGGTCATCGATATGCCGATTAGAGCTGCTTTGCCCAGCCTGCCGAGCACGTCCGGACTTGGATCCCGGAAGAAGAGCTGAGACAGACGCTTGTGAACGAAGCTCCGCTAGCTTGGCTAGATCAGCAGGGGTAAGAATGCGGGTGGTAACGAATTTGCTAAGAGATGTCCTTTCAATTGCTTCTAATGGTTCCTCGGCAGGGTTCTTTTTTATTTCTCGGTCGTCACCGCTATTGTCACGGCCTTGTTTCATCTTCTTGGCTGGCGGCTCATCATCTTCGATATCGCTGATTTCAATTTCTGCATCACTTTCCACATTTATCCATCCGCCGGAGTCGTCACTATCTTCCTCTTCCACATCCCAGTTGGCCCAGTTTGCGTCTTCATCCTCCTCATCTACACCGTCGGGCGGCAATCCCATTTCAATCCGCTTCTTCCTCTGTTCTTCCTCTTTCCATTTCTCCAATAATTCAATACCTTCAATTTCGCCAGGGGCTTCCTCGCCAAAGCGTATCTCGTTAATGTTACCTGAACGAAGGCCCATGGCAGCATCCTTTCCTCTATCACGCTTCTTCAACATCTCCGCCCCAACTTTTCGGTATAGCCCGAGTAGGCCCTTGGCTGCCATCATAACACCCTTATCCTTGCTCTGCTTATACATGACTAAGTCTTGCAGTAACGTTTCGTTCATGGCGAGTGGTTGGCGTGTACAAATCTCCCGGATGGCGTTAAGACCCGCCGACGCAACCTCTGCTGCGGACGCCTCAGAGACAAATTCATTGGCAATCTTTTGAACCAATGGCTCAATAACATCGGGGGGAACAAGATTGTGCGTCGACTGGGCTAACGAGGCAAGGAATGATGTGACGGATGGCTGACGTGGAGTGAGGTATTTTTGAAAGTAAGAATAAAGGTGGATGAGTGTGAGCTTGTGCAAGCCAACTAGGCGGGATATTAGTTGTAGCACAAGAAGCTTCTGCTCTAAGTTGAGCTTCGATTTAGTATTTTGTAGATGCTTCGAAAACAAGCCCTCCGCAAAGCCTTGTGGGTCGTGCAATAAATGCAGCGCAGAGAAATTGAGAGCGTGAGGTTGGTTCCGCTTTCGTTCCTTCTTCTTAACCATGATGATAGCTTTCTCTACTTGCCGGGCCTTCTTTTTGCTCTTTTTATTGACGCCGACCTGGTGCCGTAACCGCGCGACATCAATAGCCTCGTCACCACTGCTCTCATCTTCCATCTCCTCTCGTTCTTTGTCTCCTCCTAGGAAGAATCGGACGCCTCCGATAACAACTTTCTCATTATCTGTCAGGCTGGCTTCTTTCATGATCTCCACCGCTTTTGCATCTGTCCATATCTGCCGCTTCCATAGTTCCCTGGTAAGTTTGACGGCCCATAAACCTTTGGATGAGGAACGGTCAGAATTCACGAGATTGAAAAGAACTGTCTGGATAGTGCGGTTCAGTTTGTGATTGGTTGCTTTCGAGTTAGATGCACGCAAGTCGGAGAGGATTTTCTGAAACAGCAGTTCGCGGAGGGTTTTGCTAGGTGTCGACACAAGAATGGGGAATAAAGTTTGGATAAGCCTGTATAATATTCAGTAAAGAGCACGGCGCCATGAAAGCTGCTGTCCACCATACTTTACTGAGTCAATGATATCCTTTTTTCTCAGAAGCACCAAGCTCCCCACAATCTTCTCTCTCAGTTCTGGATCCAGTGCCGCATGATGCGCAGTCAGCATCTCGATCAGCTGCTGTGGGAAATTCTTGACGATATCCGAGTAGCAATCCGCAACATGTGAGATGAAGTCAATGAGATCCCGCAATGATATTATGCCCGACTCCGTACTCGACCCCGGTGCCGCCATGAATATCTCCCTGTGACTCTCATACTGATAATACTGCGCGCGAAAGTCCTCAACGTAAGATCTGAGAAAATTATGAGTTCGGGCCAAATCCAAAGTAAAAACAGTTCGCAATCCAACTTACTGCGGGTCTCGGAGTAACTTATGTTGCAAATTGGGTCTATAATATTGATAAACACCATGGATGCCATGAATTAGCAATTTCGAATTTATATCCTATTGGTAGTGGCTAGAAGATCTGTCTGCAAAAGCATGATGTTATGACGGGATACCGGGAAAGAAAAAAAAAAAAAAAACCCACAAATCGGCCTCAACTTTTTCTAAAGCACCTACTTTTCTCTTTCCCATTGTCGCAATAGCTCTGAACACCAGGACAAAGGAGATGGAGTAGCTGATAGAGGTGGTGTTCGCTGGATATTCATTACTTATTAGAAGAGCTCCAAACTTTTTTCTTTCCCGGGTTAAAAGTGTACATAGCTACCTAACCAGTTGCGCATGCGCAGAGCTAGTTTTATATTGCCTATGATACATGTACGCATCAAACTTAGGTCCTCTGTGAACTATCAATACTACTACTTTATTATATATATATTAATTAATAACTGTATTAGTTTCTGCAGTCAGATATTAATCCGTACATGCATCCCAATTCAATTCATCTTCACTACAACGATTTTGTAAACTGAGGGGCACTAACAGCCATTCGCAAAAGTTTTGAGAGATTACAGTGTTGTCGAATAAATATTTTTCTTTTTATTATCGTTATTTAGAGAATTCATAGCCGTCAGGCTGAGATGCGACTCTTCAACTAGGAGCAAAGCTGACTATTCTGACCTTACTTCCTGACTCTTTTATAGAGGAATACAGTCATACAGATGCATGCAAATTGAACCCTAATCACAACGGGAGAAGAATACGCACAAACGAATAACGCGATGTAAAGTCCATTACCGATTGCTCTTGGCCACACGTTCCAACTCATCCTTCTTCTTGATGGCATAAGAATTAGAGCTACCCTTTGCAGCGTTTATCAACTCTTCAGCCAAACACTCAGCAATGCTCTTGACATTGCGGAAAGCGGCCTCACGGGCACCAATTGTCAGCAGCGCAATAGCTTGGTTCACACGGCGAAGAGGAGAGACGTCAACGGCCTGGCGACGGACGGTACCGGCAGATCCAATACGGGTGCTATCTTCACGAGGGCCGCAGTTGACAATAGCATCAACCGCTATTTGAATGGGGTTTTGGTCTGTCATGATGTGAATCTGAACGGTCCTAGACGTCAGAATCATATACCCAGTAGTAACGTGACAAAAACAATCGACTCCAAGGAGAATAAAATTTCGGGGAGCACATACAATCTCAAAGGTGTGGGCAATAATGCGGACAGCCATGAGCTTCTTGCCGTTGTTACGGCCGTTCATCATCAGCGAATTGGTGAGACGTTCAATGATGGGACATTGGGCCTTGCGGAAACGTTTGGCAGCATATCGGCCAGCCGAGTGTGGGAGATAGACAGGAGAGCGGATCTGGATGTAGTCGCTATTCGCAAGTTTCGGGTCAGCAGGTCCAATTGTGTAAACGCTCAACTGTGGATATAATTCGGAAACCCGATCCCAACCGCACAACAGGGCGTTGCCAACAACCGCCAGGAAACTAGGAACGCACATACGTCAAGGAAATATCCCTAATCTCGACATCTTCGTAGCTCCATTTGTTGAACAACCTCACACTGCCTACCTCCGACTGGACGTCCTTGGGTAGAACGGGATAAAACCCGGAGGGGCTTTCAACCTCGACTTCCCCACTGTCGGACATAATGGACGCCGAAGACACCTGCTACCGAGAATAAGTCTTAAAGGTGTTGTGGGAGAGCGTTGAACCTCAAAGGATAGAATTCGTTTATAATCCGTCGCTTGATTATTGAAAGGTTGGTTTCACACCGCATAGAATTTGGCGGTGCGGCTCGCTTAGCGTTAGGGTACACTTCTGTCAGCCAATCGTCATGCGACCATCAGGTGATCTGCCATTGTCATCCATGGATGCCTGGCCAATTATTATTGCCTCAGGCAAAAACAGTCCTGCAGGGACAGCTGCGCTAATAATATAAGTACATGTATGAGTGTTGTCTTCGCTTCCAGGCATGCATATATCATAGGTACTTTGATCTACATATCATTATTGTAATGCCTCAGTTCAAGAGGTGGGGTAAAATAGGTACTCCCGGTTAGTTCCTATCCAATGCTCCGAAGTTCGAACGAATGATATACTACTACTTTATATGTTGTACACCGTAATGGACCATAGACACCTGCATAATCATATGATACAATAAAATGCGGTACATAGGTAGGTATGTAGGTAACTATATATATGAGGTACATTTTTATTATTAGATAGGTGTGTCTAACTAACTGCCCCTACTCACCAGCGCCACAGCCGTTCAACCCCTGCATCCCAAAAAAACAACCCCTTCAGGTGATACATACATAGTTACCTAGGTACCTAAAAGTAGTGCCAGTGGTACCAACCATCATATCGGTACCAACCATCATATCCTTTTTCCCTCTGCGCTCTGCCCTGTGTGATGAAGAGACAATCTAGCACGGCATCCGTTTACATGCGCCTTCGAACGACGCATTTGACCGGGTTCGAACGAGGGACAATATCGCAGCTATGCCTGACAATCTCCAGATGGCCCTGCGGGAACTAGAACGAGAATTAGAGGTATGTAAACGTCGGCGGTTCCTATTCTCGGTCTATCTATTGCGTCCTCACAACCCTCCTTGCATGCGAGTTGTCTGGCTTAACATCGAGGCTGATTGTTCGCGGGAACAGGAAGGTGATATCACAGAGAAAGGGTAGGTAAAATCCCCCGCATTTCCGCGCTTCCACGAGTCTATTCCCCACCAGGTCAGGGATAACTGCAGCCCGGTGGCTTCCTTAATCGATTGGAAGGATACTGGATTATCGGCTGCGATAATGGGACTGCGCTTTGCAGTGAATAGCTGACACCGTTGAAGATACCAAAAACGTCTCACACTCCTCCTATCTCAATTCCCCGAATCCGGTCACGATTTTCATCAGACAGCCTCGGACCCGACTGTAACCCGGCAGTCATCCCAAACCACGTATGAAGGTAGGAGAAGTGAAGGAGTTTCCAGGCTATCCCAGAGAAGGAGGGGATCGCGCGTGGAGCACTTTCAGGATCCGGCAAGAGGACCACAACCGGGGGAGCCGGCCGCCCTTCGATTGCAGGACCGTGTAGCCTCAACAGCATCTTACGACTCTCTCTTTCTCCCCAGGTCGACCTCCGTATCTCAGTCACAAGAAGACTCAAGAACCACAACCCTCGTTAGCCAAAATTATGCCTTCAATCCGAGTGATCATGAGAAACCCGGTAAACCCGGCGGTAGCATTGATGCAGCTAACGGCGGGTTGACACGGCATTCGACCATGTTGGATTCGCAGGGTTATTTCTCCGATTTTGCAGGGTCACAACATGATGACTACAGAGACAGTTACGGTGGTGGCTATCACCGCTATTCACAGTCAGATGCATTCTCTCCGACAGCAAACATGGCTCCTCCACTTCTATCTTCCTTGGATCTTCCTCCTGGCACAATCGTCCATCTCCCTCCCCTTGAGCCTCGAGATGTGCCGTTTGACGTTTATGACCCTCACGACCAAGATACCTTGATGTCCAAGTTCGACAACATACCCACGGTTTTAAGGCATCGTGCACGAGCTCACCCCAAGCAGCCTGTTTACTGGGTCCTAGATCAAAAAGGCAAGGAGACCGCATCGATAACCTGGGATAAACTTGCTAGCCGTGCGGAAAAAGTTGCTCAGGTGATTCGGGATAAGAGTAATCTCTATCGGGGAGACCGTGTTGTTCTGGTCTACAGAGATGCAGAGATCATTGAATTTACAGTGGCCCTCCTGGGCTGCTTCATTGCCGGGGTTGTTGCCGTGCCCATTAATAACCTAGAGGATTACCGGAGTCTAAATGACGTTCTCCAGGCCACCCAGGCACACCTTGCCTTAACCACAGAGAACAATCTGAAAAGCTTCCAAAGGGATATCACGACCCAGAAGCTCAATTGGCCGAGAGGGGTTGAGTGGTGGAAAACTAACGATTTCCATAGCTATCACCCGAAGAAAAAGGATGACAATCCTCCGCTGGAGGCTCCTGAACTGGCATACATTGAATTTTCATGCGCACCGACAGGAGATCTGCGAGGTGTGGTCATGAGCCACCGGACAATCATGCACCAAATGGCTTGCCTTAGCGCGATCATTTGCACCGTGCCTGGAGATAGTCTACAGCAACAAACAAGGCCTGGTGGAGGCCATGGCGAGATCCTCATAAGTTACTTAGATCCACGACAGAGTATTGGTTTGATCCTAGGTGTCCTACTTACCATTTATGGCGGGCACACAACTGTCTGGCTGGAAGCTCATGCTGTCGAAACTCCCGGGTTATATGCACACCTGATTTCAAAGTATCGAGCAACGATAATGGCAGCAGATTACCCTGGGCTGAAACGAGTTGCATATCATTACCAGCAAGACCCCCTGACGACACGGCATTTCAAGAAAAACTCTGAACCCAATTTTTCGAATTTAAAGCTCTGTCTTATTGATACCTTAACTGTTGATTCGGAATTTCATGAGATATTGGCAGATAGATGGCTCAGACCGATGAGAAATCCCAGGGCCAGGGAGATTGTTGCCCCCATGCTCTGCCTACCCGAACACGGCGGCATGGTCATCAGCGTGCGCGATTGGTTGGGCGGCGAAGAACGAATGGGATGCGCATTGACCCACTCCACCGAACCCGTCGAACGTCCAGCAGAAAACGAGGAAAAGAAGAAAACGGGGAATAACGACGGCTTCGGGAGTAGTTTAATCGGTGGGACTCGGGTAACAACTCCGAAGGAACACTCAAGCGATGAACTCGGGGAGGCCCTTCTCGACAAGGAAGCGCTCAAGAATAACGAAGTAGTGGTGTTGGCCATGGGTGAAGAGGCTAGGAAACTCGCAGAAAGCTCGCCTAACACCGTTCGCGTTGGTGCATTTGGGTATCCTATACCAGACGCTACGCTAGCAATTGTCGACCCAGAAACCAATTTACTATGCAATCCTAATATTATTGGGGAAATTTGGGTTGACTCCCCTTCACTTTCTGGGGGTTTTTGGGCATTACCAAAGCATACTGAGACCATATTCCATGCTCGACCATATAAATTCGAACCTGGCAATCCTACACCTACCCTTGTGGAGCCCGAGTTCCTTCGAACCGGCCTTCTAGGCTGTGTCATTGAGGGGAAAATATTTGTTCTTGGTCTGTATGAAGATCGTCTCCGTCAGAAAGTTGAATGGGTTGAGCACGGCCAGGAGAGAATTGAGCACCGGTATTACTTTGTGCAACACCTGATTATCAGTATCATGCGAAATGTGCCGAAAACTCATGATTGCTCAGCGTTTGATGTGTTTGTCAATGATGAACATCTACCCATTGTTGTCTTGGAATCCTATGCTGCTTCAATCGCGCCCACTACCTCCGGAGGTCCGCCACGACAACTGGACACTGCTGTTCTTGACTCTTTGGCGGAAAAATGTATGGAAGTTCTATATCAGGAACATCTTCTCAGGGTCTTTTGCGTCATGATAACTGCTCCGGACACCCTTCCTCGGGTTACCAAGAATGGAAGGCGAGAGATTGGAAACATGCTCTGTCGTAAAGAGTTTGATAGCGGCAGTCTTCCATGTGTTCATGTCAAATTCGGGGTCGAACGGGCTGTTATGAATTTACCCCTTGGCGTGGATCCTGTTGGAGGTTTGTGGTCTCAATCATCGTCCACAACGCGGCAGGATATTCTAGCCCTTCAGGAAAAGCAATATTCGGGTGTGGATTACCGAGAAGTTGTAATGGACGATCGCACATCCACGCCTCTGAATAGTTTCTCGAACATTGTCGACCTGCTCCAATGGCGAGTTTCACGGCAAGCTGAAGAGTTGGCCTATTGCTCCATTGATGGGCGTGGCAAAGAAGGCAAAGGAATAACCTGGAAGAAATTTGACGGAAAGGTCGCTGCTGTAGCTGCCTATTTCAAAAACAAGGTCAAAATCGAGCCTGGTAACCATGTAGTACTGATGTACACTCACTCCGAGGAATACGTTTTCGCTGTCCATGCTTGCCTTGCCCTAGGGGCGATAGCTATTCCAATCGCTCCAATCGACCAGAATCGGCTTTCGGAGGATGCTCCAGCATTCCTTCATGTGGTTGCAGATTTCAAAGTTAAGGCAATAATTGTTAATTCCGAAGTCGATCATGTGATGAAACAGAAAGCTGTTTCCCAACATATCAAACAGTCCGCGCAAGTTCTCCGAATCGGCGTTCCTGCTATTTATAATACAACTAAACCCCCGAAACAGTCCCGCGGGTGCCGTGACCTTGGCTTCACAATGAGAAAAGCGTGGCTCGAGCCAAATCATCCGGCCATTATTTGGACATACTGGACAGCTGACCAGAGGAGAATCTCTGTCCATCTTGGTCATGATACGATAATGGCGATGTGTAAGGCACAAAAAGAGACCTGCCAAATGACAAGCTCAAGGCCTGTTCTTGGAAGTGTTCGTAGCACCACCGGGCTTGGGTTTCTGCATACATGTGTGATGGGATGTTACGTCGGTAGGCAGCCCTGGGAAGTGGTTTGTCAAGTTATGGAAGCTGACAAATAACAGGATCCCCAACTTATCTAGTATCTCCACTTGATTTTGCCGAGAATCCAACTTCGCTATTCGTCTCCCTAGCACGTTACAAGATCAAGGACACATATGCGACAACCCAAATGTTAGACTATGCTATAAATTCAATGAAACCCGTGAATGGTATAGGCGCAAAGGGGTTCCAATTACAGGAACTGAAAAACCTGATGATATCAACCGATGGCAGACCAAGAGTTGATATTTGTATTCATTTCCCGTTCCAAATTCATTTTCTTTGTATTTTCTTGCTGACTGTCTTTCACAGATCAAAAAGTTCGTTTGCAATTTGCTACAGTAGGCCTAGATCGGAACGCCATCAACACTATTTATTCTCATGTCCTTAACCCCATGATTGCCTCTCGATCGTACATGTGTATTGAGCCGATTGAGCTCTGGCTCGACCTTCGAGCACTTCGCCGTGGCCTTGTTTATACTGTGGATCCAGATTCTGACCCTACTGCGCTTCGCGTTCAGGACTCGGGAATGGTTCCGGTAAATACCTTGATTGCTATTGTCAATCCTGAAACTTGCACTTACTGCCGCGTTGGCGAGTACGGCGAAATTTGGGTGCAATCAGATGCCTGCGCCAAAGCCTTTTATGGTAGCAAGCAAGAGTTTGACAAGGAGAGGTTTAATGGCAAGATTCTCGACGGAGACAGCAACGGAAGATATGTTAGAACCGGCGATCTGGGCTTCCTTCACACAGTTACCAGACCGATCGGACCAGGGGGTCAACCAGTAGAGATGCAAGTTTTATTTGTCCTAGGGGCGATCGGGGAAACATTCGAAATTAATGGATTGAATCATTTCCCAGTTGATATTGAAACCACTGTAGAGAAATGCCATCGAAATATATTTCCAGGAGGGTGGTGAGTATTCCCGGCGCCAGACTCTGTTGATCTTTGCTGATGTTTCCATCTCAGTGCTGTCTTCCAGGCTGGTGGCCTTGTCGTCGTTCTTGTCGAAGTTACACGAAAGTCGTACTTGGCTTCAGTTGTGCCTGTCATCATTAATGCTATTCTCAATGAGCACCAGGTTATTGCTGACATCGTAGCGTTCATTTCAAAAGGGGACTTTCCTCGATCACGTCTGGGAGAGAAGCAACGAGGAAAGATTCTAGGTTCATGGGTGGCCAGGAGGATGCGGACGATCGCTCAATTTAGTATCCGCGACTCCGATGTTCCAGAGGGCCACATTGATGCTCAAGTCGCAGAGACGCAGATTACGCAGCGCATGAGCAGAGGTTCTAAAACTGGGAGCGTCGTGGGTAACAGCCTTCGGCGGTCCACACTTGTACCAGATAATGAATCGCCAGGTATTTCACGGTCATCACCAGCGACAGTGCATGATACACATAATAATAATAATAACGAAGTCGTTATTGAACCACACCAGGCGTCATATGGAGATACTAAAGGCGAGGAGCTAGATGAACCTTTTTATGAAGAAGTTCTACAACCATCTGATTATGGGTTCCCCGATGTTATGTCCAGTTTGGAAACGAAGAATGAGGAATTTCGTGACGTGGAACTCCGGAAACCGTCTCTTAGCGTTACAAATCCTTCCGAAGAAGCTGATAGCCCATCGACAATAGTAAGCCCGAATCGACGGTTCAGTTTTACGGGAGACTTTTCAACCGATCAGTACGATGATTATAATCAACACACACCTATGGATCCGTCATCGGCCGTCTCGCCCTTTCAAGTTACGCCCTCTCCTGCGGCCGCTTCTCGGGCATCGCCCGGCAAAGAAGTTGCTGCTCCAATTCCTTCGCAGAGCAAAGGACGAGAGTCTCTGCCCAGCCAGCAATTTCGCTATAGTAGCCTTCCAGCTGGTGCCAATTCTCTCGCTAGTAGGTTCCCACTTGATTTAGCTTCCGAAACGGGGAGCCTGAAACAGTCATTACGCGAGAAAACATCCAGTTCCAGCACTTTTGAGACTAACATTCAGGACTGGCCCCAGGAGGCCCTTTTATACCAGTCTCCTAGTGACAATGACCCTGCCGAAGAAGAGGCACCTGGCCAACTTGACCAATTCTTCAGAGGGGGTTCGATTCTGAGAAGCAGGTATGATGGAAGTGATTATGGTGCGTATTAAAATATGACAAATCTTCTGAGGTTCGACGATTATGATGTTGAGAACGAGCTCAGTGTGGTTTTGGTTTTTCTTTTTTCTTTTTTTTTTTGTGTATTGGCGCATAATATTTTTGTCCACACTGCACAGGCGTGTTCTATTCATTTCCTCATCCCTTTCTATTAGTTACTTCTGGTAGTTTTGTGGTGTCTGTAATGACTATGATTTAATTTTATTTTGTCTTATTCTCTAGGAGCCCACAAGCTGAGATCGCTCACCATCTTGGACTTCATGTATGTAAAGTTATCATGAGTACTGGAAACTCTTTCCTTGGCCCGGTATATGTAGTTCCTGACCTTCATAAGTTCATATATTTTCATTATGCAATCTATCATCATAGCCATACCGTATGTAGTTAGTCACTTCATCACTTCAGCTATATAGGTAGCTTCTCCCCTCTTACATATATCATAGGACACAATTTACTCAGCTTCATCTTCCCAGAGCTCTGCCAGTAAATATTATTGAGTGAAGAGATGGGAGGTTTGTCCGTCTGTTTGTTTGTTTGTTTCTAGGGCAACCCTTAGTGCCCTAGCGTGATAAGAGGCTTCCCGTCCTTCTCCAACATGTGTACAAAGATAAAAATATTCAGTTGGGGCAAGAGGTCGGGTGAGCTGCGTCCTGACTTCTTGTCCTCAAGTAGCCCCTTTCAATCACATATCACTGGCCATCAAAACGTGAAGACCAATTGCGACAGTGCGACTTGTATTATTGCTGACATTTTCTTTTTTCTAGGTATGTAGTAATCGTCGGACTAAAGTGGGGTCCTCGTACGTCGCTTCGCTCCTAGTCGGCGGAAGCGACTTCGTAATGACAAGCGACATCGTAATGCCGCCGCAAATAATTTAGGTACCACAACATATAAATTTACCTGAAAAGGTACAAGATCTAATGACAAACTCCGAAGGAAAAAAAAAAAAACTGTCATAATAATTGAACATTGATTGACCAAGCCATTCATTGATTGACATATTTATCAATAAAACATAATCTATGCCTTGCGCCCGTGCCAAGAGTAGTCCTTATCAGAGTCATATCCCGAACAAGACGTGTCTGAACCACTTTCACTGTGCTCGTCCCACCCGACTCCCAAACCGATCGGGAGGGGTATATAGTCTTGTTGAATTCTGAAAGCATCACCCTGGGTATTAACTGGGGTTAAGCTTGAATCACCCTGGGCGTCACATAGAAAGGTTACCTCCTCTAAATCCTCATCCCTAGTACGTGTAGCTTCAGCTTGTTCAAGTTCGGCTTGGAGAGCCTGTTCCGCCTTCCAGATGGCCTCTGGATCAGGAATTGGAACCTGGAGTTCAGGGGGTATATCTTGCTTGGCTTTTGTAAGCTCTTTAACTCTCTTGATCCTAGCCCTCTCTTGTTTCCTAGCTTCGACTCCCTCTTTGTATTTAGTCTTCTTCTCGATACTGAGAAGTTTTTTCATAGTCTTGGCCTGTTGCTGGGCCTCCTTCTCCTCTTCTTTCCTCCTTATATCAGCGATCCTTCTAGCCACTTCCCTGCCAGTGATTGGACCGTCGTCGCGATGTACAACCCTCCGTTTATTGACCTTCCGTTCTAGGTCTTCTTGTCGCCTTTTTTGGTGAACACGTAGTTCCGATTCTTGTAGTTGTGACTGAGTGAGGACTTGCCTAGTCCCTTTACAAAAGGAATGCCATTCCGGGCGACTAGGACTACTCATCAGTGTTTCCAACTTATTCTCCCATTTTCCTATCGTAGCCTCAACTTCCATTGCTTTTTGAGGTGTTCTAGGAAGTGCAGGCAGAGAGTAAGGGTCCTCTTTCTCTTTTGGAGGATTGAACGTCTTTAATTGACTCAGGCACTCTTTGGAATTCGGAGGCCACATTCCAGACTTCCTGAATGCTGAACGTATTGTCGATTTCTTGAAGGTTTGCTCCCGAACCCAATTCAAGTCTCGGAGGAAAGACCTTAGTCCATATTCAACATCTAAGGAAGCTAGTGCCTCCTTAATCGCAACATCATGCCAGTGCTTGTATGGTTGAAATATGCCCACATCAAGTGGTTGCATACAGTGCGTCAAATGAGGTATAAGAGGATATGGCAAGATCTTGTTCTCAAGAGCTAATTCTAGGAAGGCTGGGGTATCATGGCTACCGTGGTTATCCATTAAAAGGAGCTTCCATTCCGTTGCATTAGGACTAGCATTTGAGTGGGTTATATAGTGGCGCAGGAACTCAATGGCAATCTCATTTGTAGTGAACCCTTTCTCCGAAGTAATAACCTTCGTATCAGGGTGCCATTCAGGGGTATACCAATCTGCCATAACCCACTTTCCTTGAATTACAACAAATGGAGGTGGGGGGCGACTACCGGTGGCATTGATGACTTCAAAAATCGTGAGAGAACGTCGGTCCTCGGGGCTCAGAGCGTAATACTAGATGAAGTGTCAGTTTCTATTTTCCCGGGACTTTCTAATAATCATACCTCATTAATATCATCCGGCACTAATATAAATTGGCCTTTTGAACAGCCCACCCGAAAGCCAGCTTCATCAAAATTGATGACATTCTTTCTCTTGATGTTGTATTCCTTCAAAGTAGACTGATACTTTTTAAACCATTTGCGTACGTCGTTTTCTTGTTGGGCTGTGAAGCGTGCTGAAGCGTGCGGTGGCTATGTGTTCCTGAAGGACCTGATTCTGGCCCCCCGTTTGACGACATTCCCAACCCCTTTTTATGGCTGAGTATAGAGTTGAAGGCGGAATATCGTATATTTTAGCTGCGATCATAGGCTTTTCGTTCGGGTTTTCTTGGAGGAAGTCCCGGGCCTTTTGGAGACGCGTTTCGGGCGAATCAAGTTGGTTGGGTGTGGGGTTTGGGGTGGAATCCATATTGATAGCTAGCAGAGAATATATGTAGGTGATAAATGATGGGTCAAATGGAAGTATTTGTTGGTCAATTGCGATAAAAAGTGATGCTAGGTGTGTGTGTACATACAAGAACGCGAGATTCAGCTCATGCTACTAGTCTACCCGGCGAGAAAAGTGAAATGTTGGCGTGCCGGAAATCAATATACTGTTGTCCACGCCACCATATAAAGGTAGATCAGTATAAAACCTAGAATAAGTATAGCTTGATACGTTGCTTTCTAAATGTTATAATTTTTATCCTTATTGGAATTGATTTGGGGACATTGTGGTTGTTTGCGGCGGCATTACGATGTCGCTTGCCATATGTTACGAAGTCGCTTCCGCCGACTACAGTCGGTTCCACTCAAAC
>NPHW01003652.1:0-13849 GCA_002240705.1 Elaphomyces granulatus
AGCATAACGACAATACCACAGGAATGGCCCACGGCACAACGATCTAATTCCCTGCCAAAACTACTATGGTCAAAGATCCATGTTGCACATTGCCTTCCTTACTCCCTCCACACCCACACCTCACTCCCACTCCCACTCCCACACTAGAAACAGGCAACAGGAAGAGTTGTGGACGCGGCGGCGGAGCCGCGACTCGTAATTTATATAAAACCTAATAATTTCTTAACTCAGGTAACTAGTGGCTTCTCTTACGTCCTTTGTTTAAATTATTGCCTCCCCGTTTCATTTAGTTATGCCAGATTGATGTCATTATTGTCACCTTGTGTAGTGAAAATCAAGCTCAACCCTTTTAATAAATTCTCCCTTCGTCACTAATAGACTCTTCAGGAATTCGCACTCAACTTCCCCAATGGCCTCACAATGGACGTTATTTTGTCCAGCCACAGGCCGACGCCACGAAGGTTGGGGTTGCACTTCTTGCCTTGCAATGAACCCTGATCAAGAGGTGATCGACCTTGATCCGCCTCATCCTCAGGCTTCCACATCGATCTTTCCGCACCCGCACAATGCTACAAGATTTCCGAATTATAGTCGAGTACAGGGCGCCGAGCATCATCGACAATCGGCCATTACCCGGACGAAGAAGGGAACGCCGACCTCGTCTAAGTCTTCTGCTTCGGTGCTCTCAGCAACAGTGGTATTTTATCTACTTACTCAAACAAAAAATGACGATGGTATTCTCATACCAACATCCTGCAAGGCCTTAGGTATAGTACATGTACGAGACGCCTCTGCAAATACAGTTTGAGTTTAACTAGATCGCATCTCAGCGCGATTAAAGCCTCGGACCATCGAATCACTTGAAGATTTCATTCTTCATGATCTCCTTCCTGGCATGTGCCAGAATGACTTTATACGCCAACTGACGAACTTCGTCTGGCCATTTCGATCTCGAAGCTGGAACCGACTTATCTGTCACGCAATGCGCAGGCAGTTGAAGACCTGATTTCGACCTGGTTTCGTACTGGCCAATCCTCCCAATTTCCTACAATTAATGTCGTGATTGTACGAGAAATCGTGCAGTGCGAAACCACTGAGTCGCCACCAAGGGTGAAAGAAGAGGAGGCCGACGTGAAGCCGGTGCCAATAAAAAAAGAAAAGAAAGGAAGCAGAAAACGCCGATTTTCCGAACTTGCCGGCGATGCCAGCGACGCGGCCAATACTGAAGAACCTGAAGATCTACCATCGCCTTCCATACTATTTGGTTTCTTAGATGACGCATCCGAGTCTATCGCCCATCGTACGAGGAGGCGACATGAGGAGGAAAGGGAGTAGATGTACTTGCTAGCTAGGCACCATATGTTCTCATTAGTAGATAGGTCCGCCACTTGCAATTATACCCTTTTTCAGGTTTGAAGTCATAGTCTTTAATATTCATTAGTAATGAAGGTTTGTATGTTCGTATCTAACCGTCGGACTGCCTGATCCCCACCCTGGTTAGCAGGACCTGGTGACATGGCTCGATTGATTCAAACCGGTCACGCATGTTGCACACATGTACATGACTTGCGCCATCAATCACCCAGCTATCGCGTAGGGCAAGATTAGATGGTGTGCTCAGCGCAGCGCTCAGACCTAGAAGCCTCGGGGAGGATTGTGGTGAAAATGCATGGTTCCGAATCACTATCGTCCGCGTCTGCTATGTATTAGATTTGACGTTTTAGACGTTGCATGCAACGTGTTGGCAATGTCAGCGCCCAGGGCGCCAGAACAACTAGCAGCCTTTTTGCGAATATCTTCCTAACCTGGTAGTTTTTCTCGACAATCTCGTTTACCATTTTCTCCTTCGCGGGATCTGGCTTCCAACCTTCGGGGCGTACCTGACTTGGCACGATATATAAGCAAGCATTTTTTCCATCGTTCATCCCCTCCACACAGGCACCCTCGCTCTTCCTTCCTTGTCTGAGAGTCCAATTTCTCGGAGGTTCTGTCGCTACTCTCCACCGGTTTGCCTTGGAAGGCAAAACTTGAATCTTGAATCTTCGACAATGAACCCTGTTCTAGGTAGGTAGGCAGTAATAAATTCGTCTGTGAATTCTTCAAAGGAGGATTTGGTCACTAGCTTTTTGTCCCAGAAACAAATTTGATTCGCAATGGCAGAATTGAATTTCAGATTCATGCGGTAGTAGAGACTCTTCGCGGCTTTCAACTGTATAAGCTCCATTGTCATGAGGTCTCGTACCACTTCTCGCCATTCGTACGTCCATTTCTCGAAGTTCTGACTCTTCGGTGCCTTCTGCAGAGCGTCGAGCTGAGCCAGCAACTCATTTTCTCGTGTGTCCTCAGTCGGGCAGAGTCGCTTTTTTAGGGCAGCTAGAATCTCTCGTGGTGATTCGACGTTTGCAGCCAGGTCTGAGATGTGGGTAGAAGCCACTGTCTGGCAAATCGTTCGTCGCATTTTACCGAGATTGTCATCTGCTCTAACCCATACCGCCTTCTCTTCCTTATACTCCTCCATGTCTATTGTATAGTTGAATCGAGTAGTTTCCGTAATCTCCGTAGGATGTGGCGGCTTAGTCGGTTTGACAAGGTCCAGAGGCTTATCCGGGTCCATATATAGCCAAACTCGCTGCGCAATTGCCTATGTTTTTATGGAGCCAAACCATTTGTGCCAATCCCTAGGGCTCCTAAGGGTCACTGTGACACCGTGCTCAGCTATTTCGGTAGAGCCCATTTCGTCCTGGTCGGTAACGTGAAACAGAATCAGCTAATGGAATCAATAATTTGACCGTTTGTTAGCTCAGGGGGTTATTAGCAACACGGGCTCATAACTAAAAGAATATAGAGAGTGAGGCAGTGGCAGAAGGGCATATCATCCTTTTTAGCCATCTTCGTGCCCGTAGTGATGGTGGGAAGCTGGGGTGATTTAATCTGATTTAATGGGCAGTGGGCAGTCATCGTGAGGAGCGTGGTGAGAGATGGTGTCCGTCAAAAAGTGATCGATGCTCCTGCTGGCGTTGGCTTGCAATTGTCATGCGCGTTGGAATTTTATAACTTAAAATATCATAATCGAGATTACGATTTGTGAAACTTGATTGTATTGTTGTTGATGCTAGATACATGAAGACGCGAGGAAACAAACAAAGAGTGAAAAGCTGACTAATAGAAAGCTGACTAAGAAGTCTGACACGATTGGGACGATTGAAAATACAATTGACTTGATCAAGAATATGATCACAAATTCAGGAAAAACATGGGGCCATAACCTAATGATGGAGAAAACTCTTCGTTTTCTCTAGAGAGAAGAACACAGATATACATATCAAAAGTATTGACCATAAGAAATCCGTCTAGAGAATATCTGTAGACCTCAAGAACATACAAAAATGCATATTTGTCTCACGTTGGCCGTAGAAGCCCAGCTGCAGTTTAACGTACTGAAAGATGCCTTCCAGAGAATGTATTGAACAAGCTGAACGTCAGCAATTCCATTCTGTCATTGCTAGCATTATCCATCGTATGCACAATCACGAAGCTTGATCAGTTCCTTGAACCGCAGAAACCTGACTTGTACCAGTAGCTTCATCAGGTCGTCGTCAGCAGTGGAAGCAGGCTGAGTGGAACCGTCTTCTCAACGAGGCTGCCTGCGGTATCATACTCTTTCCAGATGATGTCTTCCAAGGGTGTAAGAACCATATATTTACGGAGATAGACAATGCGATGGAGTGTCGACAATTCGATGGAGGAAAGGTATATAGTCTTTCTATCATAATTAGGATTTTACTAACCTTTAACGGCAGCATCTCGATCCCCTTCTTTCTCTTGGGCTTCTCGGGTAATCTGTTGTGTCTCAACCAGCAATGATACTGCATTGCCTGAACGTAAGCATTCACCCAAAGATGTCTGTTCATTTCCTACCTAGGTAGTATGTAGCATGCACAGCAGTACACGGTGCCGACCAGAACACCGCGTTTTGGAAGCAGCAATTCGGGATTCTCGACGGGCCATACGTGGTGACTCAAACCCGAAGCATATTGGATTATGCTAGCTAAGGGGCAGTACGAGAATCCAAAGGCAGAAAGGGAAATCAGGGAACAACAAAGATATAGCCTCCTCCTGGTTTGTGAATTACATAGAGGTATATTATGAATAGAGTTGTTATCAGTTATATCTGGAGGTAAAGTTCAAGGTAAAGTTCAGACCAGAAAACTGCAAGATGGGTCGTTAGGCTGTCTTTTTCAAGATTAATAAGAAGCAAATCGCGCATGTAGGTACATACATACCTAAGGTAGTACTATCCTACCTCCATTTTTTGGAATTGGAGACAGTTAGTACCGGCAGATAGAGCTTCAATGTCTAGAGGGCATCGTATCAAGTTCCTATAATAATAATAATAATGGCGTTGGTTGCAATGATATGTAGTAAATATTGTATTGTATTGTATGTACCTAGGATAGGTAGAATCCCACCGCCATTTGCAAGTGGAGACGACGAGCTAGGGGTAAAGTTTTATTAGTCTGCTCCACCTTGCTACTGCTTTCATCTGCGGTCAAAGACTCAAGTTTGCCTTCTTGCCCATTTTATTATGCCTCACTTAGGTATATACATTACATGTACTGCTCAGCATCCGATTGGGGTTCTCGGACTGCAATTGTCGAGCGAGGTTACTACTAGGTAGAGTGCCTTGAAACTTAAAGAACAACTTTCAAGTAAGTTATCTGATCACATAGGTAGTACATTTTCACCTACCTATAGACATATCGGCATCACTCGCGAGGCTCACTTCTGCAACCGCCCTTTTTTGTGTGGGTCGACCTGGGCACGAATTCGTAGACTCTAGACTCTACCTGCCTGCCTGCCTATGATAGATGTAGTAACAATGAGGCCGCAGATAAGGCTGCAAAACAGGCTGCATTGGAAAAAGTATGTCTGTATGCATGTATGTGGAGCACAAACCTTTGCCACATAACCTTTCATCAAACAAAGGCCTCAGCTATGTACATACATACCTATGATAGTATGTATGTTCAATTTACATATACCAATTGACCAGATCCCAAGACGAAGTGATAGGTTTCCATGAATATATTGAGCAATTTGCAGCGCAAGAGCTCGAGCATGGCCTATGATGTATAACTATGTACATCCTCATAGAATCATACATTGTAACAGCTGCAGGATAGGTACATAATATATGATTATTTCCTCTACATATGCATGTACAGTAATAGTATGTACATGTATCATAATTGATAAAATCTTTGAAGGCTGTGATATAATGATTTATATTAGGTATATTAATGTGGGAGGTAGAGAGAGGCTGTGAGTATAGTCAGCGACTCGGACCAATACCTACATAGTAGTTACAGCCACAGCTAAATAATGCAGCTGCGCACGACCTCAATTCCCATCAAATTGTAGGGGTCCCCATTAGTTAATAAAAACTTCTACACACATAGTTATTGTATATACTTTGGCATCTTAACGATTGGAGATTGTATCCGATCCCACGATAGGCATGCCGCATATGTAGTATGCATTATGCCTGCTGCATGCTGCATGCTGCATGGCTGACTTCCCAACTTTTAAATTAAAGCCGGTACTATGTACCGACAGATTTTTTTAAAATCCAAGTATGTATTGTCGAGAATCGAGATCAGATCGACACAAGACGCCAGCAGACTTCCTTGGGCATTAGTATATTGGGCATTGGGCATTGGGTATTGGGCAATTAATTGGGCAATAGTTAATAATGACCGAGCCTTGCAGCAGCCCTATCATATGATGGTGGAGTTGAATGCTGTGAATCGTGATAGCTAAAATAATAAAAATTACATAGTCAACTGTACTGTAAGCTATTGATATGATTATGTTGTACAAACAATAATATCCTTCCAAATGTTCCAATCTTATGGTTTACCCAATAAACCGTTACTCTGGGCGACGAGCAAGGGAGAAGATAGATAACATTACCATAAGGTTAGGCATGCAGAGAGGAGTTATAATCGCACTGATCAGATTATTGATTTTTGAAAGCAGTAAAGAAGTGTTATAGACTCAAAGATGAAAGAATGGTCTGTAGATTCTGTTTTCTCCTTATTTCCTGCGTATTTAATGTGTACAAGAATTATCATTATTGTCAAGTATGTGCTCATAGTTTTCACTCCCATATTCACATCCAAGGTCTCATAATTCATAGCATTGGGAAGACTTGCGCCATGGGGATTTAATTCTATGTGAGAAACCAACATGCGTCAGAATCCCTCCCGTCCGCTCTCAAGAGAGTGGGAAAAAACCAACAATAAACGCCAGAGACCTGCTAGGGTCATGTTCATTACTTTTGTTTTTGAGGGCTCCAATGTAGAGGAGCTATCCACAGAAATCGAAGAAAAATGACAGAGCGAGGAAGATAGAAATAGAGGAATATATAGAGAGAGAGGACTCTGAAGGGGTATGAACAAAGGCCGATACGGAGTATGTATGTACGTATATCATTAGGTCATGAAAAAATCGCACCGAGATCAGGTGGTAAACATTAGCCTCAGTTTGCTGGACCTCTTTTTTTTCTTCTCTTTGGTCTTCTTCTCTTTCTCTTTGTCATGCGGCTTCGAGCCCGTCCTCCTCGAATGGCGGGAAGATGTCCGGGATTCAGTATCAAGGTACTGCGGCCGTACCGCTTTGGATGGCCTCGGTGTGGTCAAGTCGATGCCAGACATCGCGGCCGCGACCGGTGTGATGAATTCTCCATCGACGGACGTTCCAACGCTGCCGGCTCCGGCATCAGCCACGCCCCTCCGCCAGGCTTCGACGCGAGTCGAGTGCTCGCTCTGCAGTTCCACCAATTCGTCCACGCCCGACGACGGGGTGTCTGCGTTGGCGGCCGTGATCTTCTTGATGATCTTGTACCCGCCAAACATGACGACCGTGACCCCGATGCCCACGCCCGCGGCGATCAGAAACTGGGGACTGGCTAGGAGAGCAAATATCGTGGGGGCAGACGCTTTCAGACTGGCGATGATCCCTGGGGCCATTTTGGAGACGAGTGTGCTAATCTCTGCGAGCGTTAAGGCCACGGCTGCCATGGCTTCGGGGTGCTTCTGCAGATGAGCCATGGTTGCTGTGGCGCCGCGATGTACACAGTCTGCTTCGACGAGCAGTCCCTCGGCCTTGGAGACCAAGACGTTTAATTGCTGCTCGTTCCCTTGACCTTTGGGTTGGAGCGAGGATGGGTGAAACTCTCCGTAGGCGAGGTCCATGTCGATGTGGCCCACCGAATTCGAACGACCCACGGCCGGAGCCGGTTCTCTGACCATGATGTCGTGGGTTGTATGACGACGTGGTAGTTCCATTGAAGCTCTGCTGGAAGGGTGCGAATACTCGGAGCCTTCCCTCGAGCGATAGTGCTCGTCCTGGATGGCTCGTTGACGGGGATGTCGGTGGTGATGATGATGATGATGACTGCTCTTCCCTTGGTTCCTCGACGACGCGGCCGATCGCGAGTCATCCAAGGTGAAGGCAGCCAGCGCTCGACGGGCCTCCTTCTCTGCGATCTTGGCTTGCTTTTCAGCAAAGATTTCCGCCTTCCGTTCGCGGTAGGCATTCCTGGCCTCCTTGAAGACACTGAACAGGTGCTTGCTCTAGAGCCGCGAGTTAGTTTCCGCTGTTCCATTCCGATCTAGGCAGCTACTTACGGTACTCACGACCTTCCCTGACTTATCCACCACCGCAATTGTTTGACGAAGGGCCGCCATTGGTAATGTTTGTAGGGCAATTCGAAATGGGTGGCTGAATGAATGTCTGGAGAGGAGGGGAGAGGAAGGATGATCACGTCACAAGAGAATAAAGTAGAAAAGGCGAGGTTTAGTGGGTTTAACTATGTAACCTGGACTGTTGATCAATTCACCTGTTTGTCCTAAGGTGATTGAATGGTATTTGAAATCTCTGGGGTCTGGACTGGGAGAAAGGGGGGAGCAGTGACTATAAGTCCTTTCCCCACAGTGCAGGAACGGAACGGACTTCCGAGTTGACGCCGGTGTGGCTTTTCATCGTCCTGATTTGTTTTAACTACCGCACGCCAGCAAAGCGTGAGGCAATAGGTAATAGGGTGATTCGGGATGAAGAAGCCGTGGTTCGATCCGGTTGGGACCGTATTTTTGGATTTTGTTGTTCAGTTTGTGGTTTGAGGCGGCGGCAATGCCGTGAGTCGTGACACAACTTTGAGGGGAAAAATTTTTGCAGGAGACTTTGATTCGTGACGGATGCAAGTTCTTGACCGGTCTTCTGAGTTGGCGTTGTCCGCGTGGCGCGGGTCAGCGGTACGGTAAAAAAAAAAAAAGTGATTGATTGGCCTGTTGGCAGTGTGGCTGGTGAATTTCAGCTGGTGTCTCCAAAAAAGATCTGCTGCGCCACAGATATTTCCTCGGCTTGTGGCTACTCAGGGGCAACTATCACGTCATTGGATGCAAGGTAGACACCTAAAATGCCTAAATATGTGCTTGGGCCGCCATCAGTGCCACCGAGTAATTATCGATGTAAGATTGTGTATATGAATGTATGAAGCATATGTAAACAACTGGGCCAGGTTTCCTGGAATAATCATTAGTCTCAGAAGCTCAGACCACGCATTCACTAACCACTATCATAGCTCTACTAAGCTCTCCCCATCAAGGTGGTCTGAGTTTCTGGGACTAAAATAATCATTGTTGGTATGATAGTTAATTAAAAGTTACGGACAGATTATTGCGTAGTCGTACATGTATGTACGTACAATAGGTAGGTAGGTTACCTGAGAGGTAAAGTAGAGTACCTACTACCAGGTCAGCGTGACATACATATTTAAGTACATATGATACATAGTATCATAAAAGCTGGAAGTTGATGACCATCGAATTGACTACGATTGAGGGCTTATTACATAAATCCCATAAATAATCTCCCTCTCGAAACAAATTCAACTTGGAACTTTCACGCCTCGTGCAGGGTAACTAATCATGTGCGGAGGACAGCACTTGGCCCCTGCAGGAACAAAACTACAAAACCAATGATAATATGTGACCATAGTCTCGTGCTCTTTGAGCTCAACTCTGAACAGGATCACGCGCTACTCCCCCTTCTTGACAAGTTGAGTTCTCATCGCGATCATCCGCATCCTCCTTATCATTTTGAAACCCCCCGACCATTAACGATTATATCATACCGAGCCTACATATGTTCGGAGGTATGCAAAGATAAAACCTACTACCTGTTATAGGTAAGATCGGAAAGCGTGTCGGGCCTACCCGTTTCCGGCGCTGATGGCGTCATAGGTCCTTGAAGATGTCAACAACAGCGAACGAGCGCGGTGGACAGCAAAGGTGAGTACCTACATACATTAGTTATTATTGTCATGGATGGAAAGGTCCAGGAACGGGCTTTCACGCCATCTTCGACTCTTGACTCTCCTCCCCTGGAGTTGCGCAGCATTCTACTGCTATTGATATTGGATTGTTCATCGTATGTAACACTCGAAAGACGCTGACCCTTCAACCTGTCCAGGCTAGCCTGTTGTTGGAAGCTAGGCAAGATGGCGGAACAAAGTAAGTGATCTTTCTTTCTTTCTCTTGTCTTCTCGTTCCTTTGTCTCTTGACCTCTCTCTCTATCTGCCCTCCGAATATCTCGTGGTAAGGTGGTGTCACTGGTGTCCCGATGATTCCCCCATATAATGCCTACTGTACAATAGGACAGCGGACGGCCAGTGAGTCTTAGTGGTGTGCATGAACTTGGCGACCTCGAGGAGTCAAGATCCTATCGTTTCCCTGCCACCCAAGAGGCAAGCGAGAAGGGGACAGTTGGCAGACAAGAGCCCACTGGGAAAGGAAATCCACGCTGAGTAGAACGGTGCTGTTGTCCAGCCACAATGGATGACCTAGTTGAACCGGGCCGACTGGAGCAGGACGACCACAGGCCCTCCTCAGACGTTTCTCCTTCCTCCCACCACCAACATTCACATCCCAACGGGGAGTCCTGTGCCCAAGCGGGTGGCATCGGCCACCGGGTCCGCGCCGGTGCTTCAGTTTTAGCCCTCGTCCTGGACGAAGAGCGTGTCTTTGGTGGCCTACAAGGTGGTGTGATTATGGTGTGTTTGGAACCCATCGTTTGTGATTCTGCTTCCTCGAATGGGTGACTGACCTGGGAATTCTCTTTTCTCGTCAACAGGTATGGTGGCTAGAGACTAAATTTGAGGAAACTGCCTTCCATGCCCATGAAGAAAGCGTGCTAGACCTTTACCTCTCTGAGGATGGGGATTTACTCTTCTCCAGTGGAGGAGATTCTGTGGTGAATGTATGTCCATGGCTGAATGTCGATCCTGCAGCTGTGAACTGAACAAGGAATCCGCCAGGTCTGGTCAACCCAAGGTTTTGCGCATCTATATTCCATCTACTCCCATCATGACGTTGGTGACATCTTCACCCTGGTGTTCTCCTCCAGATTGGAAGCGGTCTATTGCGGCGGTCAGAATACTAGTCTCCAAGTATATTCTACGCATTCTATTGAAGCTTGCAAAAGCTCCATTGCTAACGTCTGACTAGTGGTGCGACATATCTGTAGGGACAAGCGGTCCGGGAACGTCATCAGCGCACCCCTCCAAGCGCACCCACCGGTTCTTCGATTCTCGTGGTCCCGGTGGCAGTATTACTCCCCGGCCGGAGTCCAGCTGCTTAGGGCTGGACCCAATCACCTCGGGGGCAAAGACCTTGACTTTCAAGCGGGACCATCATAAACTGTTCTCTCACCACGGATATATCTACTCCATGATCCTGGTCCGTGGCCTCGTCGAGTCGTCTCCGTCCGAAGAGGTCCTGTTAACCGGCTCCGGAGACGGAACCGTCAAGCAGTGGCGCCTCAGCAAGGATGAACCTCCGGTGCAAGAAGCGGAGCTGCCGAATGGGAATGATGCCGTGTTGTCCATTGCAGTGGAAGGGCCTCTCCTCTATTGTGGTCTTTCCGGTGGAGCGTTGAACATTTGGAACTTGGATTCTCATCAATTGGTAAAGCGCATCACGCAGCATACAGGGGATGTGTGGGCTATCGATATTATAAAGGGGATTGCCATCAGCGGGGACTCGAACGGAGTTGTCAAGGTAAATGCTCGCTACCCTACAAACATTACCCTCCCAGAATCACAGTCTTTTGACTCCAAGGTTTTTCGGTGATAGCAATTCAATTCCAAGTTCGAGGAAATCGAATCATGGGTCGCACACGAAGGAACCATCATGGCGTCTGCTGCTGGTGTTTTTCAAGACAGGCGCATCTATGTTACGGGAGGAAATGACAACAGCGTAGCGATCTGGGAACCAATCGAGCACCCGGTTGGGCCACAGGAGATTCAGCCAATCGGCAATGGTACAGGCTCGAGCCCTCTGCGGGAGCGTTGGGGAGGTGCATTACTGACGTGTCACAGATGAGATGGTCAATACCCTGGTCAAGTTTGTCGCTTTTAAAACGGTATCGTCGAATCGCAAATTCGCTGGCGAATGCAACCGGGGGGCAGCATTCCTCCGCCGACATTGCAACTACCTGGGAGCCAAGACGATGCTCCTAACAACCAGCGAAGACACCAATCCAATAGTCTACGCACGGTTTGATGCTTCAGTGCCTCAAACGCCTCGTCGGACAATCTTGTTTTACGGTCATTATGACGTGGTCGCAGCCGATGCAAATCGGCAGAAGTGGAATACCGATCCCTTCCAGCTCACCTCCATCGATGGATTCCTGTATGGGCGCGGTGTCACGGACAACAAAGGCCCAGTGCTAGCCGCTCTGTACGCTGCTGCAGACCTGGCCCGCCTGAAGGCACTTGGTTGCGATGTCGTCTTCTTGATCGAGGGGGAGGAAGAGTCCGGGTACCAAGGATTTCAAGACGTCGTCCGCGAGCATAAAGCCGTGATTGGGAAGGTGGACTGGATCCTGCTGGCAAACAGTTATTGGTTGGATGACCACATTCCTTGCCTGACCTACGGGCTCCGGGGTGTTGTCCACGCGAATCTGGTGGTGACAAGCGATCACCCCGATCTGCATAGTGGCATCGATGGCAGCGCACTCTTGGATGAGCCGTTGAAGGACCTCTCTATGCTTCTCAGCACACTCGTTGGACCGAAGGGCCACATTAACCTCCCCGGATTTCACGATCCCGTTTTGCGTTTGACTGAGGCCGAAAGGCGGCGTTACGACGCGATTGCCCAAGCGCTGCTACCGCACCATCCAGAAATCCCGGACAGTGATGCTTTTACCAAGTCATTAATGTATCGCTGGCGTGAGCCATCGCTGACAATCCACACGGTCGAAGTCCCCGGCAACAAGAGCTCCACGACCATTTCCCACACAGCCAAGGCGAGCCTTTCGATTCGAATCGTGCCTAACCAAGAGACTAACGAGGTGGCGGCTACCCTCACCACCTATGCGCAGGAACAATTTGCGCGGCTCGACTCCCAGAACGAGCTTACGGTCGAAATCACCGGGCAATCTGATCCCTGGCTCGGTGACCCTGAGAATGAGATGTTCGAGACACTTGCTGAAGCCATCTCGGCGGCCTGGACGCCCGATAAGAATGAAAAACGGCATGACTATCCCCGGCTCGACCGGAGCCCTTGGAGACGGCCTGGCGGGCCTCAACTCCATCGCACTGATTCATCTGACAGCATCGCCTCTCATATCGACCGTATCATATCTACCACGTCTTTCAAGACAAGCGCGAGAAGACCACCCGGCTCGAGTAGACCTCCTCCCACATCGTCGACGCTGGCGAGAAATTCAAATCCCCCTTCCGTTTCTCCTTCCGGTCTTTTCAGTCCGATTTCTGCATTTCCAACGCCCCCCAACCCAAATACCATACCATCTTCATCTACTTCCTCTCCGTCTCGGGCTCCCGTTCAACCCATCTATATTCGGGAGGGTGGCTCCATACCGATGATACGGTTCCTTGAAAAGGAGTTTTCTGCACCGGCGGCAAACCTGCCCTGCGGGCAGGCAAGTGATCATGCTCACTTGAGCAATGAGCGGTTACGTATCGAAAACCTGTATAAAAGTCGGGAGATCTTCCGCTGGGTGTTTGAGAAGTTGCCACAAAAGGCAGCGGTCGTGAAACGGAATGACCGCTACGAAAATAATGATGATGATGACGAAGATAGTAATGGGGACGGAAGCGAGGTTCAGCGGGTGGGAAACGAATAGATATTATCTTTTATATTATAATCAACTTGTTAATTTCTTACATTACCCTTCCTTTGGGATTCTGTACATACAATCAATGTTAACTTTTCCTTCATTGTTCTACACATGACAAGACACATACGGATACAGACATAGGCGTCTGGAAGCTCGATTAGGGTTGATCTATATATAACCTAAAGTTCAAATTCTCTTGAGCTTCTCAGTCAAATTTTCTTTTCTGATTAGGTAACTAAAATTAACCAGCAGAGGTAGGCAGATGATACATACACACTAGTAGAGGAATGGTCAACTCGCAGAAGGGGGTTTTGTGATATTTCTATATAGATCCGCTGCTGGTCACAGAACGTTGGCAGCGACAGACCACAGCATTCAGTTCAGATCGGACGCTTGATTGAAGGAAGATTCCCACAAGAGAACTTATTCTTTCCCTTACATCTCTGTACTGGAGCCCTGCCGTACTAGAGCATATCATAGGTACCTCCTGAGGCACTGAGACTAAGGTACCTCAGACCTAGCATTGTAACGTTACAGCCTGAAATGTAATTTGGCCCAGATTACCGATACCGTAATGTACTTTAGGGGTTGAAAAGTAGGTAAAGTAGGTAAAGTAGAGTGGTAGAGGGAGGAGGCGAGAAAGGA
>NPHW01003654.1:5486-20733 GCA_002240705.1 Elaphomyces granulatus
CTGCCGGTTGAAGGATATGGCTGGTGTGCGGGGGAAGGCTGAAAGGTACGATTTTGTGGTCCCAACAGTCGGTGCTCATCCAGCATGTTGATGCAGAGCTGGATCTTGATGAAAGGATGCTTCTTCCATTCAGAGAATGGTTATTCGAACGACCAGATCGCTCTCGAGTGGATCAAACACTTTGACCACTACAGCAGTAAGCGTCCCGAAAGTGACCGCCAAGACGAGTCAACCCGGTCCGCCAACTTTCGCCCCTAGAATGGCCCTACCTCGATACTCATCTCGTGGATTAATTGGAAACATAGAAGTCCAATGAGCCTTGAACAGGCTGCAACTAGGTTCCGAAGCTGAGATCAAAGAGTACATAGAATTGGTTGCTGCTGCGGCCTTAAGATTGCCTCAACACTCCGTTACCATCCGGTTTGTACAGCAACTATGATCTTTTCAATCTTAGTCTATTAGGCTAACTAATACCCTCTCTAGGTCCATCATTCACGATAGTACACACTAGGTCCAACAGGCCAACAACTTGACGACGAACCTCATATCACAATCACACCATATCCTCTAGAAGCGTCTATCCACGTTTATTTCTTTAGAGATCAACACCGGACCTGGAGAGGGGAGTCGGTGGTTGTCGGTGGGAAACTCAACCACAACCTTAGTTTTGGAGAATACGTCGCCGGCCCTCCCCCGTTTGCCTCCCTCGCCGCTAATGGTCCCAACTTCTATCTCAAAGAAAGGACTTGAAATAACCCTAAATGAAACCTCGGCCAAACTTATAGTATACTTTTAGGAAGGATACGCCATACGACATGCAACAATATACTGAAACTTTTCGTTTTCATCAAGATCCTTGATTCCAGTTGCGCCTGCTTTCACTGTTGATACTAGTAGAGCTGGCCATTCCGGCTTTGACACAACCCAAAGCTGATCTCCAGATTTCTCTGGATCGATCCATTCCCATACATCCAATCCAATTGCTATTGACTTGACGACCTCGATCCATTTCCTCTGCGTCCTTCAGGGTAATAGTTACCTTTGGTGTTGTCATCTTTGGTTGAGTGCTTCTAGTGATCAATTTATTTTGTCCCATTCCAAAGCGATTCTCACACCTTCTATATGATTTAGCTCCTCCTTGGCATTGATGGAGGGGAGGGCAAAAAGGAAAAGGAGGCTTTTCCAATCATGTGTACTAGTCTACCGAATGTGCAATCTATCATAGGTTTTCTGACTTGACCTTCTCGAGCGTCGTCTGCATCATTGACTTCATGAATTGACAGGTACGTTGATATAGCCTAAGGCCCTAAACGGCCTTACTCACTGGCTTCCCTGTCGATAGACCAAATGGTATGCATAAAGTAATGCGGCCCTAAAAGGTGCCGTAGGCCCGTAGAGTATCAATCAATTGAGACACCTACTGTACAAAAGAAACTTCAACATTATTGTTTTCACGGTCAATATAATCAGTATAAATATGTACAGATGTTGCTCAAACTCGGCACCTAGGTATGTGCTCCTCGCCATCGGATGTTTGAATCCAAGCACGTGTGGTGGATCCATTTACGCCCTGTCGTCAACTAATCTGTACTCTAAAGGTTCGCACGCCCTATGATTGATTTCAGTGCCGCCCAATCGAGGAGATTATATTTTCGACATCCACTGCCACGAAAACGAATATATATACATTATGAATAAAATGAATCAAGTTAAAAAAAGGCGGTTCCAAGCCCCGTCTATGATAAGTACAATGACATTTTTTTGCCCGAACTATCCTCAAAGTTCCTTATCAAGGTGTATAGTGCAAGTGCAATTTCATTCATTCCACTGTTTGTCTTGAATTAATTAATTGATTAATTTGACAGTCTTCCTCCTTGATCTGTCGAGGGTATTATCGATAAGTTTGTTATGTTCAACGAAATCCGTTACACATTATTGAATGCGATCAGAATGTTAGCTAACGAAAGCTACTTTGGCCGAAATACGGTGAATTTGCTGCAAAATGTTGTGGATTTGAGTTGCCGGCCTCCGAAGTATGCTCAAAGGCGGATGCTGAATTAGGAATCGACACAGGAGCCGATATGTCCCCTGACATAGATAAGGACTGGTTTGTAACATCTAGACCTTCGCCAGAATTTCTCTGTCCGCCATAACCACGAACTTCGAAGTCTTCGAGGTTGAGCGCTTCAATATCGTCATGGTTGAGCTCACCATACCGATCTCTTAATTCGTCTAGGAAATTCGGATCAAAGCCCATCTGCACAAGGGGGTCAACAGGAACAGTGATGGAGGTAGATGAGGATAAGCCACTGGCAGAAACGCTGCTGCACCAATCACTGGAAGGTCTAGGGGCATGAGCACTAGATAACAATCCAGCACTTCCGGAAAAGCTACCAGCAAGGCTAACTGGCATACTTTGAGCTGACGAGGGAAACCCCACCTGATTGAAATTAGGGCTCTGGAATCCTGAGCCGAGAAAGTTCGCGCCTTGAAAGTCAGAATTATTCGCCAGGGGTTTGAATATAGGCCTTGCCATAGGATTTGTCTCCATGGGGGGATGTTGTAGGCCACCGTCGGCTGCATACGGAGCCTGCATCCCCAGATTTTCCAATTGTATGTGTTCTGAATTCGGGATCGTTTCGAGCCCTGCATCTCGTTTCAGGATACTAAGCCAGATAGGATTATCCGCACAGGTCTGATTCCAAGGACCATCGGTTCCATAAACGATCTTGCGAGCCTCATCTTGCAGCACGTTGTCGACAGGTATAATGCCTGCCCTAACCTGGCGGTGGATGAAAGCCGTGAGCTCTGTCTGGAGACGTTGAAAACTGTTTGCATCCTCAGGGATCGGTAAATTCTGGGAATTATCACTGGCTGGATCACCGGAACCACCTATTCCTGGGCTGGGGAGACTAGAAGCTGTCTTGAAGGGGTCCAATGTTGCTCTTTCCTGCCCAATCAGATATGGAGGTATAGCATTTTCTACTAAACGTTGGACAAAGGGTTCAAATCCCCAGTCGCCTTGCCATTGATTCATGTCCGCTCCATTTTTGAAATGAGCGGCAAGATGGTCGACTCGCTCTTTCCATGTACTGAAAGTTCTGCCACAGAAACCACACCGTGATTGGATTTCGCTGGTGGTGCTTCTCCAGTGGTCCATCCATGGATGAAACTTCACATTGTGCATTAGCCGCAGATGCTGATTGAGATGATCCTTCCGATAATATGTCCGCTCCTGCACCGTTTTCTCTTGGCAGGCGGTATAATTATGGGACTCCAGATGATACCCATCAGGGCTAGGCTCTTTACAGAATGCACAAAAGGTTCGGCTGTTCACAGTTATCGTTCCACCTTGAGGAGCACAGGTCCATTTGTCCAAGGCTAGGTGCAAGGACTTCTCATGACGCTGCCAGTCATATTTCGCAGGAAATGAGTCTGTACAAAAGGTGCACTGGAAAATCCGAGCGCTCCGGACTTTCTGTTGATTAAAGACGTTTATTGGGGTAGAAGGCTTACGGCGGCGGCGACGTTCTTTCCTATCCATTGACCTAAAAGAACCAAGGGGCGATTGATGAGAAAAGACCGACGTAAATGATAGATCCGATACCGACGATTGATTTTCGGTCTCTGCGCTAGTCACCGACGAAGTCTGGAACAGGGACTTATAACTCGAGTCGTTGCTGGACCCTGTCTGTCGAGATAGTGAGCGGACATGTCCTGGCTGGGATTGGCGTTGGCTGGAAGCTTCAAAGGGCGGATTTGCCATGGCCCTAATAATGGCCGAGGTAGCAGCAGCTTCGTGTTCTGGCGGAGAATTCTTCCACCGTTCCAAAGGGGTCATGAGCGAGAGGTCCACCCCAAGCGGTGGTGGTTCTGGGATCACCCCAGCCGGGTGTGGAGAGACGGCCCCCGTTGCACGACGGACTTTCCCTCGACGGCGGGCGTTTGCAAGCCAATTGCAGACCTGGATTCTCTTCAACCCCGTTTGCTCCTGCAACTCATCGTTCTCTTCCTCGGTCGGGTATGGATGTTGACTATGTTCCGTGAGCCACGCCTTCAAAATGCGGACGGCTTCGCGCGAGAATCGCGCACCACTCTTCCGGGCCCTCCCTTCAGGGTCGTCAAAATTGGCGGTGCTGCCCAGTGACTTCAGCGCTCTTTTACCGGTGAGCCCGCCGGTTGGAATGTCGACGTCTTCCGTGACCGGATGTAAGGTATCTAGGAACTTCCCCGGTGCCTTGGCGTGAGTAAAGCTACACTCACGATACAAGGAGACACAACAGGTGCAGCCGTTCTCAAGCACGCCTCGTTGAATAATGAAGCAGTCCAGGCCCGTACGCTTGCAGAAGTCGCAGGGCTCTTTGGCGCGGAACATGGGGTAGTTTCCGCCGTCGAGGGGCCCCAGGGCGGAGTCCGCCGCACGCTCCTCCGCCCACTGTTGGGTTGCCCCTGGGGACAGCGCTGTAGGTAGCTCAAAGGTCTTGTCAAAGAACAGAGACTCGTAGTTGGCAGCGGCATCGACCTCATCCACCTCCAAGCAGTCCGAGGCAACGTCGTCCTCTTGGGCCTGAGAAGCAAACGATGCTTCGTCAAAGTCGAAGTATTCCATTTTTGATTTTCTTAGACCTCCTTCAGCCGTGACTCAGCTACAGAAGATCCGAGCGGCCACCAGAGCGGCCTCTGAGCTGATCCGACCCGTTCCAGGGGTGGGAAAGAAGAGGGGTCAGAAAAGTTTTCCCAGCGATGGGAACCTCAGTAGATGCGAGATTAGGGTGCAGATGCAAGATTAGAGTAAAGAAGCAAAACGAAACCTCAGGGGAACCACAGCTCCCAGAACAATGGAAAGAACCACAATGGCTTACGTCTGGAAGATGAAGGATTAGGTTCTAACTGGAGCAAGACGGCAACGAAAACCCCATGACCAAGAAAGGAAAAATCCAGACATGGGACACAATCAAGCGGTGAGGGCCATAGGGATTGGAGTCATTAAAGACTCGGCGGTATCTGGGGGATAAGGAGGAGGGGTGGGTTGACGGAAAAATTGTGGTGCCCCTCCATTAGGTATTGTCGTTGACTTGAAAGTCAGGGTTGAGCTGGGAGTTGTTCGGTTTCAAGGTCAGAGATGCTAGTGTGTTCATACTGCAAACTGTATTGTGCATAACGAATAATATCATGATGATGATATATGTATCATAGCTGCATGGTTGTATGCTCACTACTTGCTGCGAGTGATACTTGCTGCTCGTGCACCCAATCGCAAGGGATTTGTTCACCATTTCGACCTTGGGGGAAGCAATCAGTTTCTGAGTGGATTGACAAAAGGAAGGTCAAAGAAGGCATCGATGAAGGAGCATACATGATATGAGCGTCGTACCCACTACCCACACACGGCCTGTCGACAGCCTGTAAGGAACCTCGGGCGATGCGACCAGAACAACTGGCGGAGACTTGGGTTCGGATGGCGTTCGAAGGCGTTGGATAAACCTGCAGAGATCAGGGTTTGGGGCCGGGATACTTGCGCCCTTCCTTTGACAGCACCTTTCCTGACAGGGCAAGTGGCCTGGGGCGGCCAACTGACTAATGTCCAACCAGTGTTTGTCAAACGAGTCAAACAAGAATGAATGGCGAATCGTATGTGTGTAACTAGCTATTGAAACAAAAGGGATACCCAAAACAGCATTATTCTCGACTTTCTCCCCCTCCTTCTGCGCACCTTCTGGTCTTCTCCTTGTCCTTCGTCGCGTCTTCCTGCAGTGTTCGTCTTCCAGGCTAAATCACATCTCAGCCACCACCCACACAGAACCCCATAAAGGGCCAAAGCCCTTCTTTCTCTTCCCCCGCTCAACACTTTCTCCTGCTTCCCCCTGCTTTAAATCCACTAGCCCTGTGCTGGAATCGCTCCAGACGAAGGCGTGTTCTCTCAAGCCACCATGGAATAATAGAAGCCTCATGGAAAACGAAGTGGCGCTGCGTCCGACATTGGCTGCAAAAACGGAAATGGCTTGGACGCAATGTATGGTACTTCTAGAGCATGCACTGGGTGCATGGAACTGCTAATGTAATGTATGTCTCTCTACCATACATCCTTTCATGGTTTGTTTCTCTTTTCCTTTCTTTTTCTTGTTTTATTTTTATATTCTTTCTTTAAAGTTATCTTTTGTATGTATTTCACTCTTTCCTCCTCTTCTTTGGACTCTTCGTTTATTTATTGGTACATAATGATAAAATGTGCATACCTACGGAGAAGACGGATACTCTACGGGTCCTGCTCCGTTACACTTGAGGAAGGTAGCTGACCATATTCCATACTCACAATAGGTGATAATAATGGTGATGGTGATAACAGTTGTAGAGAATCAAGCACCATCAGTGGCTTATGAGGCTGGAGCCTGGAGGTCATCCCAGCAAAGGAGACCCGCACTCGGGCAGAGGAATCCATTCAGAAACAATGCCATTGAAGGATGGCTGTGGATGTCAGATACGTCCCGCTAATGTAGTAGATTTTCCTGCGACGCAAAAACGTTTCCCGACATCTCTCTTCCTTTTCCGCTCCCTTCTTCCCCCGCCTCCCCAACCTTGTGCATCTCCAACGATCCCGAATTGCTGGAATCCTACGATTCAAGGGTCCTGCACGCTTCCCACGCGGGAAACTAGAGTACCTTGGCTTGCGACTTATTAGGTACCTTTTTTAGCGAAGGGGCTATCTCTTAACCGTAATCGTCTGGATCCTTTTCTGAAATTCGAATGAATCCGAGAATCGGCATTTGCGTCAAGTTTCAACACCCGACAAATGTCCGTCAACAAATGTTTTATGCTGGGGGCGTATCGAGCACATCGTGTCAGGGCATGTCTCTGCGAATGTTTAAGCGGTCAGTAGGCAATCATACCCCTTGTCTCTTTCTCAAAACAAATTCCATTGAGCGCTATTGCCGCCAGTTCACTTAGTATGGAGTGCTATATCAGTCAATCGCCCTGTGCCGAAACTTTGTCGATCCTCTGGAATAACTAACAACGTGGCATGTATGTACACAGCTGCAGGAGTCCACTAGCAGATGTCGTAGATAAACCACAGATGGATGATGTATATGTTAGTCCACACTTCCTGTAGCGTGACTCTGGTTCTGCGTTCAAGGACCAATTCCAGTTCAGACGAGCTTTTGGAGGAACACCGTTTGGACTTCGTGCTCGGAATTGTGTGTACCCCATGGCTAGATCCACCTGTATCATGATGGCAATTTTTCGGTCAAGACTCAAGAGATGTCCGTGCCCAGCATCAACAACAGATTGGAGAAATTAAACTCTGTAACTAATAAGAGGGGTAAGGGAGGTAGAGTTCCCATGTCTTCATTTTCATTTCATTTTCCTTTCTCATTTGAGTGACCCAAGAAAGAACGAGGCCAAGGCGATGTTTTAGATAGTAGAGAATCGTGATAGGTGATTCGTGAAGCTACTTGGAGTATGTTTTATTTTGGTTTGGTCATTTTGGTGATTTTTAAGTTAGGGTTTCCATCTTAAGTTTTACTTTCTACCTAGGTACGATTCTGGAAGTGGAAGGTGGGGGGATGACGTGAGGAGGAAAAGAAAAAGGAAGGCTATATTATTATTTTCTTTCGATTTTCGAGATGATTTTTTAAAATTGCCATCTTTTACCTAGAAGTTTACATGTTACTATGATAGGGTACACTTTTCAGCCTTTCTCTTAAAGGCTACCTATTGTTGTGTTGAACAATTGAGCAAGCAATATGTAGATCATTGGTCAGCCTTTCCAGCCCCACATAACAAAACTCGGAATTTTCTTCCGGTCAACAGCCAATAGTCTGGTAGTAACCCACATCTTTTCTTTAATTAATTGTTATTATCCCGTGTGCAATTAACTAGAGGCATTGTGGATTATTACACTGTGGGCACATACTACCACTAGTAGTATCCATATAAAAAAAAGGTAACTGTGGCGCATCGTCATTTTTTTTTAGCGATGTGGAGTATACGGGTGGATAATTACCTAGTTACTAGAACAAACTTTAACTGCATTACCCTGCGCAATTGCAGCCCTACATACTGGATTATATCTGCGCCACCCCGTTGGTCTCTAAATCCCATAATCTGCAAAGAGAGTCTTCAGACTTCTAGTATGTAACTTTTAATTAAAATAATATATTGTACATATTTGGAAAAAGTCTATTACATAGTTCTATAGGGTCTATTTTTTTTTTTTTTTTAAATTCTTACTCTGATATCGGCACCCCTCTATGGGGGCCACGCCAGAGGCCTAGCTAATGTACAAAAGTCTGATCTGATACATGGAATATTCTATAGGGTTCGCTCGCGGAGCCTCGGACGTATCTCATATCAACAGTTATTTAAATTTCGAATATAGATTCGTGAAGTAAGATCTAATGTTTACTCCCTGTTTAACTCGAAAGCATAATTATATTATTATTGAATATTAAGACTGATTTGTCTGTTTTGGTGCTCGATATCATATTATCTATTAATCCCTTCGCGATTTTGACTCTTTACCGACATTTACCCAACAATCTACGTCCCATAGAACTATACTACATCTTCTCCTGGTCTCCACTTTCAGCTTTCCCGGGACCGACCGAAGACTGGCCGGATCGTTTAATGTATTCTTTAGCTTCTATCGTAGTTACTTTACTTTGGCAATCTGATTTGAGGATACATTGTCTGCTAGTGATGGATTAATTGTTCTTTTATTACAAACAACCTCTCTCTGCATTTCATCCAAGAGTTGCCACCCAATCTTTATTATTGTCTACTGTTTTGTTCACATTCTATTCCACTGGGAAGAATACTAGTATGAGTACAGAAAGAAGCAGGGCTCGCGGGAGTCAGTATTGATATGTCATGGGATGAGACATTTGTCTGTCATAGAACGGAAGGATTAGGATTAAAGATGCCGTTCAGCACTTAGTATCTTGCGAGGAATTGCCCAATACGATTACAATAATTTTGCTTTGATTCATTTCTGTGTCCTGAGCGGCAACTTGAAGTGCCTTAGCATACTATTGTAGGTATAACTATATCACTCGTCTGATCCCGATAATAATAATATACATATGTATCGTAAGCAGCAATATAAATGCTATTGGTACATACTAATCTCCAAGGGTGAGCTTAGAATTAGCTAGTATAGCTTTCCAGTTAGGTTTTTGCATAGGCTTGGATAGGACCTCGGGACTTTTAAGAGATGCTAATTCGGTGTGATATGGGCATGTGATATATGTACCTAGGCGCAGCACCATATGTATGTAGAGCAGGCTTGGTATGAAGGATCATCATGCTAAATATTTAGCTATCATATTCTATGTATTAGAGTATGTACGCTGTCCCCTACATTCCAAACTCTTCATAATTGTCGTGCAAGAGGGGATTCTTAATCTGAAAACGAAGCTGCATGATGACTTCATTCATATCGTCACATTGGGGGAGTTTGAGAAATATAACTAGTACAGAACTTGATCTAGATGACCCGTGGCCGTCTATAGCCCTGGAGGACGATTGCTACTAATCTTTACTAGTTATAGTCACGGCCTCGCCCAGCGCCGACAGTTACATATATTAATAAATTGAGCTATAGTGGTGCCAGTAATTGTCGATATTGCTCTGAATGTATGTAATTCCTCTTTCAATTAAATGATAAGTACATGTAGATCCTAAGTTCTAACTTGTCTATATTAAAGATCGGTGTTTTTACTCCACATTTTGTTTTATCAAGTTCATAATTTTGTTCTCATACTACTATTATATCGAAAATGCTATACTAGTATCTGCAACTACCTTGCCCATTCACAGACAACTGCATTTAGTTGAAATTGAAATTGGTGTACATATATAAGCGGTCCTGGGAATATTGTACCTACTCGGTTCATAATTGACGAATTCTTTGACTAGAAATGGCCCCTTACTATTTTTTTTTCTCTTTTTGAAAGCCCAGAATCAGGTACTTGAAGATCTGGTATTCCTCTTGACCTTGCAATTGAGCATGTAATACTTGCTACTTATGGATCGTTCTTTTATTGTTAAAATTTCACTTTGCCAAGCCTGGAATCTCGGCCTTAAGTTGACGTCAGCATGCGAGGCGGGTTATTTTACGCTAAAAACGCTAATGGTCTTGGCAACTTCTTGGCTTGACCTTGCAGCAAAAAAAAAAAAAAAAGGTCTAGCATACCTGCGGCAACTTCGGTTCACTTAAACGTTTATTATTACCAGCAAGCTGGAATAAGTAGCGACCCACAGCTTTAAAAAATATCTGTCAACTTCACTGTTCTTGCTTTTTACTGGATTCCAAGTAACTTGAAGTAGTATTACTGTTCTGATTGCACGAAAACCGCCCACTCTCTTCTTTTCCCTGCAGATTACCCAATGGTAAGGTTTTTGCGACCTGTATTCTCTGCTGAGAGGCAAAAGAGAGGCGAAAGCAGCGATTGGAACTGAAGGAACCGAATGCTGCTACAACAAGTGGAAAGAGAACAACAACGGCGAGAGATGGAGGGAAAAGGAACAGCTACAGTTACAACAACGGGTTACCTCAATATACTCAGACCTTAAAGCATGCTGAGGTAAAACAACGGGTGGAAAGAGAACAACAGCGGCGACTAGATGCGGGAATAAAGGGAGCAACAACAGCTACAGGAACAGGTATGTAGAAAGAGAAAGGCAACGGCTACAACACCAAGCAGAGAGGGTGGTACATATCAATCGAGCGGCGTCAAAGAATGGAAGAAGAACACCAAGAAGCTGTTAATGGGCTACCAGGTCCATCTAGAGGAAGATGGCCGCGAATCCCAATCAAGCCAGCATTTCAACGATTCTATTTCTCCCGAAAATTTGCGGAAACGGTACAATGACTATCAGCAACGTATGAGCTGGTGCGCCAATCGGCCGCCACGTGGTATATGTGGGGGGTCTTTTCAATCAGATAGGCGCGGCTGAATCGGATTATCGGCGGATATCCTAAGCTCTTATAGAGAACTATATGATAGCTTAGAGGCATGACCACCTGGGCACTGCTTAGTTAGGTAGAATTCACCATGGGCGGTGGACGCTATCACCAAAAATCCAATGAATTCCTGCTGTTGATTTAGGTATCTGCGAAATGCTCTACCTATTTAGGCCGATATCATATCTACAGATGCCTGTACTACTCTAAGGCAACTATTCTTATGAATATTAGCTGGATGCCAACAGCCCAACAAGACGCTTGCCTAAGGATTCCAGAAAAGAAGTTATTAGGTATCTATGATAGCTGATTTATTAAACCTTGGCGATGGATCACTTCGGACTTCTATGCATATAGCCGACAAGGCTAATAAAGGTCTTGCCCTCGTTAGTCTCTAAATCTCATGAGCGGAAGGGTGTACAGTTCGTATACGTCAGTACGTTGTTCGGGTGTAACTTCGAGATTCAATCGGCAGCTTTTTGATCTGCAATTGCTTGAGAGGAGTATTCACAGCAGATAAAAGTGACCATGACAATCCGGGCGGCGATGCACACGGATATATACCTAGGTATGTGAAGTCACTATGATAGTAGAGGTGCGGAGGCTATATGGAGGTTTACATTGATATAGTTAGTGATAATGAAAAAGATACAGCAAGTGATAAGGAAAGCGGTACTGCCAGAATAATAGTACTAAGGAGGATAAGAGGCTCCTGAGGCCATCTCTATAGTCTTCCGAATATTAACTTCATTTTTACTATTTACAGCCAATTAATGACGGGGACTAGGGTGAGGACGGAGACGAGGGAAACGATATGTAATATCGAGATGAGCGCCGAACTTTAGCCTACTAATTAGGCCGGAATCCTACCTATATGCACAATTCCACGGACATGAGCTACAACTTGCAGCTACCAAAGGTCTGTATAAGCACCTAACATCAGCTTCCCGTATAACCTGTGGCCCTGTCTACAGGCGTCTCGTACCATTTATATACTACTTCAGGTACTACTGTCCTAGCTACTAAGTAGCTCTGTAGTTAGTAACGCCGGTCTGCCGTCCGAAAAACTGTACAACAGCATGCAAAATCAGCAATCCATTATGTAATGGCAAATGCAATACAGTTCAAAGATCACATGAGGAAGAGCATTCACCTCATACCAGACAGCACAAATATCATTCGTCGATCAAAATTCCTGAATCCTACGGGAGCAACAATAAACTGAGGACTAGCTACACGGGAATTGACCATAGCGGAAACACAAAAGTATCAGATACCAGGGATCAGTGCTAGACGATGGCTTCGATTTCAAGTGTCGTCCGCATCTGAGTGTTGGGACTCGGGCTCACCACTCTCGTTCTCTTTTAGCACGGTCTTTAACTCTGACACGTCGACAAACTGCCATGGCCAATCTTGTAATCGCTCCTTGATGACTCTAGTTGATGTTGCGTGATGTACTGCCTCTCGTGCTATGAGTAGAGCCCCCCAAATAGATTCCAGCACTGACGAGGGCCATCCGCCGAATTCCCAATCGGGCATAGAACGTTTCATTTCCTCAGTAGAAGACAATAGCCAAGCCTTGCGGCAGATTTCCTCGAGGTCGCCGTTCGATATAATTATCCGATAGTTAGGGGCGAATATCATATTCCGAAGTTCTTCTCTAGCCAACTGAGTACACCAGCCTTCCATAAGTAGAACCATGGCCACCTGGTTTTGATCCAATTCTGGTTTCTTTGGTGGTAGTGGTAGCTCGGCTAGTACAGCAAGCTCTGGATTACAAATACTACAACACCATCTGGGATCCCTACCGCCTTGAACGTGACTGGGCTCCTTGTGATGATCGAGGAGAATGGTCCACAGACAGCGAGTTTCGGTGTGGCAAAACTCATAAAGGACATCTGGGAGCTGCTTCCTTTTTGAAGTCGAGTTTGATTCGGTAGAGACAGATACACCTCGAGCAGATAGGCATTCTGACCTCGACCGGCTTCCAACATGATCATTTTTTGTCTCTATTGTCTCTGGTTCTGATCTCTCCTGAATCCACTGAGCCTCAATGAAGAAAATGCCTAGCGCCTGTTGGCCCTTCCGCCCGCCTCTGCCAAGGCGTTGGAGGAGGATATTGACGTCACAATCCCTTTCCATGCCTACCTGGATGACTCTGGAAACATCCGGGACGTCGAGGTCAGTTGAAATCGCATCGGTTCCGCACACAATCCGGAGTCTCGAGTCTTCTTTCTTGAACTCAGCGTAAAGCAGGGTTTTGTCATATTGAGCCACATTCTCATGATATGCAACCACAGTCTTAAGTGCTTGTTCCGAGGAATACCCATACTTCGTTATGAGCCAGTTTCGGATGGTTGTGACGCACTTGTGCATAATATCTCTGCTCTCAAAGAAGAGAAGAGATTTCGGTATTGTTAACGGGGAGGGCTTGGCTTCCTCCGCAGCATCCTCAACTAGGAAGTATAGATAGCGGAATTGCCTCTTCTGGTTGGTGGGGATGACCTTCCTAATGTATGCTATTTCAGGTCTGTCGATGCTTGTTCGTACAATGGACACATCCTTGTTGAAGCATGTGCATGATGGGCAGTGTGGTTTGACAATGGAAGGAGTGAGGATCCAAGGTTGCATTGCACGGTTTACGGCCAAGTTGATTGCGAAAGTGCTTCAAAGGAGAGTATGTTTTTTGAAAGAATAATAGAACTAGGTAGGCTGAGAAGGATTAGCAATATTTCTCCAACTTCTACAATATAAGGGGGGAAACTTACAGCTTTTTAGTACAGCTTTTTAGTACAGATATTAGACGAATCTCGAGACAACTTCAAAATACCGACTCTGGTGAAAATATCAATATTACCAGCAGAGTCAGCTCTTAGATCTTGTCAATCAGTCAAGTTGATGATGAGCTTCGAGGATAAGGGAGGAAAGCTTCCCCCTACGCGTTACGCCAAACCGAATTCGATTATGCCGAAACTATTATCCGGCATCGTGCCAAGATAAATCATAACACTGACACTTGCTCTCCAATAAGCTCTCTACCTCTTATTATAGTAGAGCGAAACGGCGAAACAGACAAGGGACTAGCTCTCAAATGACTTGAGGAGAATCCCGAACCACTATTTGGATACCGATGTAGGACATTACTGGGCTTCTCAATGGTATGTAGTGCTCTACCTTCTCACTCGATTTCGACCTTGTCTAATTGTGGTGATACGGAAGGATTGGTAGCCCTGTCATTTGCACTGTTCCTATTCACTCTCGGCCGGTGAACTTGGAAGTCGTCAAGCTGTCTGAAAACGACAAAGCAGCTTCCTGCGAAACTTGATAACTTTTCTAACCGGGGTTGCGAAAAAGCGCAGGATTGCAGATTTTGGGGGCGCAGGATTCTGATTGACGCTACTGTGGGACCAATGGCGATATCGCAGTCTTCGTCTTTGACTACGGCATAGCAATACTGGCTCAATTTGCAAGCTCTATAGAGTGATGAATTGGTCCCAAAAGAGTTGATCTGAAAGCCTATACATCTATCCGACTCAGAGTGGATTCACAAAGATAATTGTAGAGTTTCATGGCTGAAACACTTTATAAAGCACACCAATTCGAGGTCAGTTTCTCCCTGTAAGTTCCTTAGGGATAATCGCAATGCCATACAATGCCCGAATTTATCAAGTTGATTCTCACCTCACTCGTGAGTCGTGTTAGCTGCAGCAACCTCTAGATGTAACTAGGGACTCTGGATTTTTCAACCATATAAACATTGTCATACTGGCATGATCAAGCAGTCAAAGACCAACTTTTCTATCTTGATGTGGATTATTTATTGAGCGACCCTATTACAAGGCTTGCGGAGAGTTGCCCCGGATAATTTTAATGTCTTTCCCTTTTTTTTGACTCGGAACTACTTCAGCGGTCCAAAGGTTGATCCGAGCTGCTCCTGTCATAAGATTGCGTCGAGAGTAGGAATAATTTATAAAGGCTTCTTTATTATTCTACCTTGGGCCGTGATTGGGCCGTGACACTTGCAACGAAGTCTTGATTTTCACAGCTGCAACTTTCATAATCTGCGTCATCAAATATGGCTGGACCTCGCAGAGCCAGACCTGTCCCTACTAAGGGTGATCGCTGGTGAGACTGTCCAAGGGCGCCAGTTACAACTCGAAGGACTCGTCGAGATCCTTCGCCGTCTTCATGGCCATATTTCAGCGCCAGTCACTACTCCAAGGGCGGCGTCGACATCTGTCGGTCTACTCCTGTCACTTTAAAGGAATAGACCGGTGCTCCTAC
>NPHW01003654.1:20811-33103 GCA_002240705.1 Elaphomyces granulatus
AACAATAGGATGTTTCAGAGTGGTTCCATAAAACAAAGGAATCAACAAATACAAGGAGCTCTCCACTTATTTACCCACAACATCCTTCACCATCAGACCAAACTCTTGATGGCCATATTGCAGCTCCTGTCGCTACACAATCCGACCTATCACAGCAAAGGAAACGGCGAAGAGTGAAGCAAATCGTCCAGGCCTCCATTACAGACTTTGATATACATTTTGCTGACTTTATCTTGTATTATGTAGACTTAATCTCGCCAAAGCTCTGTTAGAAACGTGCAGCAGGCGAAAAAAGGCTACGGCGTCCTTTCCCCCCAAGGCAAGTCCTCGGTAAATACGAGATGGAATGTACAAGTACGAGCAGATTACTGAAAATGCTTGTGCTTTCGTTGAAGCATCGTGTGCGTTGTGGGACGTTTCTTGCGAAGGCTGCGTCCAACCTTTGGATTCTGCGCTCCCGCAGTGCAATTAGGCCGCCTCCATCTGCGCACAATTTGGACGTTTGTGGCGTCATTCCCTCAGCACAAATCCCACTTCATACGAAAACGAATCCCTGCGGCTGTGCGAGAGGATTTACTGTGGTGGCGAGACTTACTCCCCAGGTGGAATGGCGTCCTCTTTTTTGATGAATCAGCGCGTCCCAACATATCGATCTTCACGGATGCCTCCGGCTTAGGTCTGGGCGGATTCTTCACTCTTGGCGCAGTTATTATCCTATTCCAATTACGAATGCCTTTGCAACACCTATCACTACGCAACAAGAGGATAAGTGGGATATCAATACCATGAGATGGACGCCATAGTGCCTTTATGCCACTACGCCAAACACTCCTTCTAGTCGCTCAATTTGATATCGTTTTAGTTCCTATGTGGATTCCCGGTTACTCCAATATACTGGCTGATGCACTTTCGCGATTCGATTTTGGTCGTATAGCTAACATATGTCCACACCGGCAGGACTTCTCTTCTCTCAACCTCCACTGTCATTCCACGAATGGGAAAGGACAATCACCCACCCGAAACTCTCTAAAACGGCCTCAAAATTTCTTTGGAACGGTCTTTCTGAAGACACCCGCTCCATATACGATTCCGCTAGGAGATCATACGAATACTACTGTTCGTACCACAACATTATACCATGGCCAGCTCAAGAACATACTCTAGCAGAATGGGCATCACCACGTGCAGAGGGAATCTCCCAGATAAATACCAGGGTAAAGTCAAAGCAAAACAATTTTCACAATGATGTCGGCCCTTCGTTCGGTCCATGTGGACAGGCGTCTCTCCTAAAGCCATTTGATTCTGAGTGGCTTAAACGAAACCTAGCTGGAATATCTCGTTGCCAGCCAGACGACAATACCAAGAAAGCAGAACCGATTTCCTTTCCAACACTCGAAAAGGTCGTTGATACAGCCGATAAAACAGTCGACGAGCTGAACTTCAACGCGGCGTGTAAAATCGCTTTCGCCGGCTTTCTTCGCTCGGGCGAGTTGACATACTCTGCAGCCGATCTCAAAGACATAAATACTTTCAACACTAAGCTCACCAGACTTGAACGAGAACCTTGTTCAGACGAACCGACTTCAAACTCAACGCCAGATGTTCAATCAATGGTCCCAAACCTTAATATTACAGATACAGAGATTGATCTTATTATGAATGAGATAAGCCCACAAGCTTCCGAGCTGCAAATACCAGATGCTCCATCGACTCCAGTCGACGAGGCGTCCGGTCAAAAGAGGCTCTTCGCTATGGCATTTCCGACCCTATATCCTCTCGGTCAAGCGAACTTCCATGACGGCCGACTTCAAAAAGTTACGCTTGGCCAATATGCTCAGCATCTGATCCGCTTTCATGATGGGCGATTTGGCCGTCACCCACGATGGAGATTCTTCGTATGATTAGATATTCAACATATCCTTTGCGTGTCCTTCTTTCAAGTATCTTTTCAACCTCATATTCTTCATCGTTAATTTCGAAGTCTTCGGTTGTCTCTGGATTGTTGGTTTGTTAAGAAGAGAGATATGAAACACTGGATGTATCCTCATCCTCCAAAACAATCAGAAACTCTACAAAATTGGATCATTAGAAAAGTAGGACCATTCATGGTTAAGAAAAAGTTAAATTACAATAATTATGAACTACAACTCCCTGCAAGGATGAGGATACATCCAGTGTTTCATATCTCTCTTAACAAAACCGACAATCCAGAGACAACCGAAGACTTTGAAATTAACGGTGAAGAATATGAGGTTGAAAAGATACTTGAAAGAAGGACACGCAAAGGATATGTTGAATACTTAATCAGATGGTCAGGATATGGAAAAGAGGACGACACATGGGAACCGGTAACCAACCTAAGCTGCCCACCTGAATCACGACGCTCAAGCCACACACTACTATGGTTGGTATCCGGGGCTCGCGTGGCTTGACCGCGCGTTCCAGTTTAGTGGTGTTAGCAACCCCTTCAGCAAAAGCCCCCTTAAGTGTCGCTGCTTTCTAGTTTCTTATTTTTATTTCGTTACAATATACAAATTATCTTGAATCTTGTCATTAGAGGTTATTTGAGCTTCACTATCAAGTATACTTCTCATGCATTTGGTTTCCTTGATTTTTGTCTTTCAATTTCAAAGAAATACCTACCTTTTCGTTAACTTTCCTCGTACCCCGACAAGAAGCGAGTCTAGTTACATATGTAGATATAGGGTCGAAACAGAGCGCCGACTTATTGTAGATCTCTCCTGTCTTAATAAGTCGGGCTACACATAACTACCCAACGAAATCGGTGTCTGAGCCTGCTGAGATTAGCCCTAGGCATACTAGGAGGCCTACCCATCGTAGGTAGGTAGGTACGTAACATCCAATTCAGTGATTCGAGGAATCCCCTACAGCATGGAATCCAATATACTTGTTTCATAAAATGATCATAACTAATTATAACAGCTGAATCCTGATATTTTCAGCCAGGCCCGGCCTAGGTTGTACCAATTACCAACTCTAGTCTCTTCGGGGCTTCCGGTGGAAGGGACTAATATTCACTTCCGTTGCTCTTCTGAGACCTGTCTCAAAGAGATGAACAGCGTGACTAAGGCAGAGAAATCACCAATGATGTGATATTCAAAGTACTGAGTTTATCGCTGGACGAGGGATCAGCCAGACTATATACTAACTTATAGGATTCGGGGGTAATCTGATCTCTAAGTTACTAGGAAGGAGCACCCCCTCAGGTGCATTACAATTGTCCTCCCCTTTAGGGGCTATGATACGAAGGAACCGGGAATGCCCCAATGAGGAGAAAGCGGGATTTCGATGATGAGGACAACCACGCGAGCAAACGGCACAAGGGGATAACTTATAAGGTCTGCAGCATAATGATGCATGCCTCTCTTGCACAAAGATCCAAGAGCCGTAGCGAATTCTGCGTCATGAGACCACTCCTAGGATCTTGAGGAGGCTATGGCAAGGACTTGGTCTCTTTCATCGTATCTCACTTTGGCTCGTCAGCAGGGAATCGGTGATGCAGGGCTTAAGGGCGGTTGAGAGGTTAGTTATCGAATAATGCAATAGAGAAATGTTGCACCGCCATTTTTGAAGCGGACCTGGGATTTTGATTTCACTGTCAGTAAATAACTTCGATTGCCCCTTATTATTTTCTGCAGACATCACCTGTCTTATCCATCGTCTTTTCGCCCTACGCCATACCATTGCACCTGATGCCGCTGAGAAGGCAATACATAGTACATGGACCTGGTTTTATTTGGTCGATCGACGGCATAAATGCGTACTCCCGATACACAATCGTGATATATGCTGGAATATTGGGTCATACGGCAGTCAGCGTATTATCCCAATACCTGATGGTTCTCCGTACCGCTAGATGCCAGCCCCTCTTCCTCCGTTCGCTCCTTTGATAGCTGGTGCCCATCATCAGCCCTGCCAAGCGCATAATCATGTCTGCATTCCAATTCAAGCCGGCCGATCCTCAGGCTTAGGGGTCAACAAATGAAACGACTATGACATAATCACGTCATACGATTAGGTATGTGATAACATGTCCTCGTTCGATCGAGGACCTTACGGGTCATGATGAGCTTTCTTAAGGATCATGTCACATTGCTATGTACCAATACCTCAGAATCTGGCCAGGAACGCCATTACACATTTGCCACAGTGGCGCCTTTCTCCGCGGTCAACCCCGAATGGAAGGCTTTTGGGTTAGTCTATCATAGGATTTGTCTATAAAAGGTAGACAATCCCATGTAAATAGAACACACACAATATACACATCCTTCCATCATAAGTATATCTACTTAATCGTCACTGAGCTACGTGACAGAACAGTGGATCCTAAGAAAAGTTTTAGGACAATATACGTGACATATATAAAAAAAGATACATGTCCTTGTTTCGATCAAGGGACTTACAGGTTATGAGCCCGTCGCTCTTCCACTGAGCTAACATGCTTTCTTGGAGAATAGTGGACCATAAGAATAGTTTTATAGCCTGTTTTCGAAGACAATATATATGATATAAAAAAAGATACATGTCCTCGTTTCGATCAAGGGACTTTCTTCCACTGAGCTAACATGCTTTCTTGAGTTATGTGGGATTCTAAAAAGGGTTTTGTCCTTCCGGTGGACAATATTTGGTAACGCCACGAAGACTCGCAGCTTTTCTAACTACTTACTTGCTCTGGGCCTAAGGGTTTAACTGTGTCGGTGTATGTTTAGCTAGACCCTTGAGCTGTTGAGCTGAAGGCCACACCAAATATAAGACATAAGTCTTAGAAATAATAAGCTTCGGCCACAAATCGGACCATAGATTTCAAGGGTTCTCTACAACTGCAAGTTGCAACTTCAGCAGACGAATACGAAGCTGGCATGGATTTGTGAAGCTTATCATTGCTGAGACTAGGAGGGATAGGGTCACTGTAGTAAATTAATAACCGGACATGGTTCCTTGAACCTTCGAAGGTATATAATAAGATTTAGCTCAACAGCTACGAGGATTTGAACATAGTGGATGGGCACTGTAATAGTAATAAGTAAGTACTAGTGAGTGCTCAATTCCAATGTGTAGATGAAGAGATTGCCCCAGGAAACAACCTAGAAGCTGTGCCACGAAGAAGGTCCAGAGCATTCTTTTAATTAGAATCCGAAATGCCTTCGATCTGGGCAATGCGGCCGATCGTGGCTGTCGGGTAAATGATAGAAAGAACCGAGGGCTCTTCGAATAATATTTCCTGAAAACCCTTGGGCTCGTTATAGCGCGTGTTGAGCACTAATTCTGGATTTCAAAAACAACCATCCAACGGCGCGCTTTGGAAAGATGCTAGAGCTTATCGAGCCGTTCGAGTCCTAGCTGCGAGGAGCAATTAAATTTCACGGTCTACTCTGATCTGAGAAACCCATTCATCAGCTCATCAGAGAGAATTACATTCGTGCTGATACCCAGACCCTGTCATGGAGCCACAACTTCATGCATTTGTAATGAAGTACCAGATCCGGCGGCAGGGAAAGAGATCTTCCAATCGCACATTCTATTTTGCCTTCCTCTATCCCAGAAAAACTATGTACCGCTTATATCGAGGAGGACACAGAGTCCAAGGTGACCCCTATTATCCGGATGTCATTGAAAAGTATTTCGCGTGACCTATCGAAGCTTATTGTGATTGCTTAGGGTTTCTATCAAGTCGAAGCTCCGAAGATGTGCAGCTTGTGTCAGAGAGGAATGTTTGCCTCTTCCTCAAAGATGTCGCTTGTAAGCGAAAGACTGTCAAGAAGGGCCAGGTTAAGAAGAGAAAGGGAGGGAGGGAATGCTTCCTCGGATACGGAGCGAGGTTGCGAGTGTCTGGAATGTGTATCAAACACGTGCTATATGCCGTGGCACGACTCAACGCCATCGTTGATGATTATGTATCAGCGAGCAGAGGACATCCGACAACGTTAGATCTTCGCTTACGGCCTTTCAAATGACTGCGATGAGCACGAGTAGCTCTACGAGAAACTTCTGTCTAGACGCCGGTCTACACTTTCGCGCTCATCTCGACATTCTTCTTAGTCACTACATCTCTATTAAGAACCCACTTTTGCTCGCTCTATAGTATGTATGTACTTATTTTGTCGTTGGGAAAAATCCGATGAAGGCTTCCTGGCTTCTTATTCTATTTGTCCCCCTTGCCTTGCCTTGCTGCATATAATCGGAATCCAAACCAGGTTAGGTCGAATGAGTTTCAAAAGCAGAGCTTTATACCTATAAATCCTTTTCTAATGAATTGTTTAGATCAGACGTGCAGGTCTCTGGAATCGTTTAACGATGGCTGGTGCTTATTTTACAGGTCTTCCTGTCAAATCCCTTCACAAAACTGCTGGCCATGGATTTCCTGCCGCTGAGGGAGCTTTGAAGTTACCAATATCTTGCTCGAGCCCAAGTCGACTCCCTTCGTGCTTGGACGAGACGAACTTGATTCAGCGCCTAACTTCTCAACTCCCAGCACTTCCCCCATTGCATATAGTTGATTTCGCATGCAGCTCCTCCCGCGATGTTTACCACTCTTAGGCCTTCCACTCATCCTTTCTCCCAATGTGGTCGTCTTCCGGCATAGGTACGTCTCGTTTGAATACCGGCTTGTGGCATGAATGGAAGCTGGCCATGGGAATGAACGGCCAGTGTTCAATGAAGGAACAGGAGCTTGAGCAGACGTGAGGGATGAAATGGAGCTGGGGGAAAGGCCAACGATCAACCAGCCCTATGAGTACTACGTGAGAGCTCACTAGAAAGCGTAGTTAATGGGGCCTTGGAAATTGGGTGTAAAGAGAGGAAGATTAGATAGCGGGCAGCGTTATGCTCTGATATTAGGTAATTTCTAACGCCATGAGCGTTTTTAATATACAAGCTTGAAGCCCCTGAAATCTGAGCCGAGCAAATCTCAAAGTGTAGTAGTAATTACTCTATGACGTTGAGTGGGTTTATACAGTACTACCTAGTGTACTGAGCCTGGACGACGTGAATGGAGAGCCTCGAAATTCATAATATCTCAATGGCTTTTGTCATTTGACGCCTTTTAGTAACTTGATTACTCTTCTATATACGCTCTATGTAAATACGCAATTATAACATTGGATTGGGCCCATTGGGGTGGTGGGATTGCCGTATAGCCGAATTTACGTGGTTCACATACATGCATTACTGGGCGAAACTCATTTTGTACTCTAGATCTATGATATACGATGTATGATATGATTATGATACTTTACTGATGCTGGGTCCAGCAGGGAGTATATCAAACGATTAAAGGTTTCAGTAATACTCAAGTTTTGACTTCGAACTATATATACTCATTCGCCGTCAAACTGATTTCTATTTTAACCTTTGCGTTCTACGTATAGCATTCCCTGTTCGGAGTCAGAGATGTGCCACCCACCAACGATCATTACTGGGCGTTACTGGGCGACTCAACATCTAGTGATCCATCTTGCATCAATATTTCCTTTTGCCTGGTGGTTTCGCTTTTTCTCCGGTGCTACTGCAGCGACTAAATCCTCTGACCACGCAAGCCTGCGTGGGGGAATAGAAGATTCAGAAAAGAAATACTTTATTAGCTAGTATGTAGTTTTTGATATAATTGGCTTTCCCCTGTCCCCGGAAATCGGCATAATTTCAAAGGACAATATCTCGAACAGGCAGATAAGGTAAAGGAAAATTGTTTTCTGGGGCGATATTATATGAATCCTTTCTCCTTTCCCTCTTCTTCTTTATCGGTTTTTTTTACCGGCTGTTATCCCTATTCTCCCAAGACTTGTTTCCTAACCCTAATTCTAACCAACAAATGGAGGGACCAGCTGCAGAAAGCCACTTAAACTGGTGGACACTAAGTACCTTGTACGAAGGAAAGCTAAACGTAAAATGCCCTTCTCAGTTCGGCATCTCACACAGCAGCCACTTGCGACTTGTGATAGCGAGAGTTAGACGAAGTCAACCTATTATTATTCCACACGCCATTGCTGCTATCCTTATTTATGGAGAGCTTTAGGTTCGCCCCATTAGCAACACGATGAATGTGCTGCAAGATCCTTGTCAACGTTAACCTTAAGCTTCATCTGATGTATCATGACAGCTGATAGCTGACAAGCTGTGACCAGTACTCGCCTGCTGCCGCGCCGGTACCCATTAACTGCAGAGCTTTGCTACATTTAAATCTAAATAGTATGAGGGGATTAACTATTGTTCTGGTAAAAATTTTTAAATAATTAATAAATGATGCTAGCGAGCACAGTGCAATCTCACCCACAGTGCATGATTTTTTTTCTCGAGTTTCAACTTTTGAAGTATATACTAACTGTGTCCGCGGGCCATCTTCCAATCAATCTATTCCATCTATTCCCATTTAGAATGTTGCCCTTTACTAACCTTTACGCTATTCTAAGATAGGCCATATGCGGCCAAAAATGGCCTCTCAAATCTGCCGAGCGCAGCTCTGGACCCCACTTTTTCTTCCCACCTTCCAAGGACGGCTGAACGATTGCCTATTCGGGAGGAGGAAAGGGTTCTCCCATGCATGGTTAGTAAAGGCTTTGTTAGACTGATATCATGATAGGCTCTCCCCACGCAGCCATCATTCTGAATTCAGTCATCTGATCCATCTGATCCGACTGAATTCCGTTAGCAGCTAATAGGCTTCGGTGACCTGTCGGTCTCTTTTCCAAATCAGGTAACTAAAGAAGAGGAATCCTTTAAGCGCGGACCACCTTGCAGCATTCTTTTCCAAATCAGGTAGTTAAAGAAGAGCAAAACTCTGGAAAGGAATCCTTTAAGCGCGGACCACCTTGCAGCATTCTACTTTTGACTAGTGCACGTCGAGCAGTAGTAAGTAATTGTTGTCCACTGCCGACGACGAGAAGAAGAATGATAAAACCACTTTTTAGACTGTGAATGGACACAGTAAAGGGTGCTGCACTACTGCGTTCTCGAGCTATCGGCAACTAGAGGCAAGATTTGGTATTGGTTTAGCTTGAGAAGACTCATGAACTTTGTTCCAAGCCAATCACTGCGATTCTAACAGCATCAGATTCTGTGTCGGCCTAATTGTAACACATAGGGGCTTCCTCTCAAGCGTCAAGTTCTTTTAGGGTCAGAACCTTTTATTTATTGTATATATACCCCTCTTAGATAAGAAATTGCAGTACTGTATCATGATCTCCCTATACTAGTACTACTATATATTAAGCTTCTACTTCGAATTCTGGTGGTTAGCAAGCCAGGCTATTTGGCCGAATGATGCTTTCAATGTCGAGTATATCACTGATAGCGACGTTTTCGGTGCTCTTCCTCCATATCCTTCTGCCATGGGCTCGGAATATCCGGATGGCGAAAGCAACCGGGTTGCCGTATGTGGTCGTGCCTTTCCACTACTATAATCAATTTACGGCAATGATTTTGAACAGAACGTTGATAAGATTGGCCAACTTTCTGCTCTCTAAACCATCTCCGTCATCATGGCGGCAGTTCTTAACGAGCACATGGCCGTGGAAGCTTCGTTATGCCCCATTTGCTGAGCTAGGCACAGATACTTTTCTCGCTGTGGCCCCGGGAGGACTCGTTCTCAACACAGCAGATGCAGATGTGGTTAACCAGATCTTGTCAAGGAGCACAGACTTTCCAAAAGCTACACAGATGTACCGAGTACTAGCTGTTTTCGGCGAGAATGTGGTAGCATCTGAAGGGACAACATGGCGGCACCACCGCAAGTTGACGAGCCCTGTCTTTTCGGAAAAAAACAACCAACTTGTATGGAAGGAGACTCTAGACCTCTGCCAGACGACGCTGGACTCATGGCTGGATAATACAACTAAAACGATTCGAACGGTGGGCCAAGACTGCATGAGGCTGTCTCTTGCAGTAATTGGCCGCGCTGGGCTCGGTCAGAAAATGGAATTGTCAGGTTCATTAGCAGCGAATCGTAACAGCGCTGGACAGGAACTGACGAAGGGCCACACAATGAACTTCACGGATGCTCTGACCACGGTGTTGCAGTGCATCTTCTACATCATAATTGTTCCGAAATGGTTGCTGAAAAGGATTCCATCCCATATGGCACGAAAGGCATATCAAGGTTACCATGAGTTTGGGTTGTATATGAAAGAGGTAATCGTCGCGAAGAGATCTGCCATAAGGGCTGCAAAGGGTGATCTTCTGACCAACGACATCTTGAGTCAACTAGTCATGGAGCAAGAAAGGGGTTCCAGCCATCAAACCAGCCATCAAACGCCGGACGTATTGACTGAAAGTGAAATTATGGGCAATCTCTTTGTTATGGCACTTGCTGGTCACGAAACGTCGGCAAATAGCATTCATTTCTCTCTCATACTCCTGGCGCTTCACCCCCAAGTTCAAACAGAAGTACAAATGGAGCTCGACGAAATCTTCCGTTATCGGGACGTTTCGCAGTGGGATTATGATTATTGTCTTCCTCGGCTTTTGAACAGCAGGCTAGCCATGGTTCTAAATGAACAACTTCGCCTCTTCGCTCCGACGATTGCCGTTCCAAAAATTACCACTACTCCACAACATCTCTTTGTGAATGGCAAAGAAGTAACAATACCGGAAAACACCATCGTTCGTCTATGTATACCGCCTTTACATCGTAATCCCAAGTTTTGGCCGCAGACCTCTCCCAACGAAGGACAAACCGCAGAGTCCGACGACCTCGAACAATTTAAACCTGAACGCTGGCTGCAAAGAGATGACAGTTCGACAGTCTCTTCACCAACTAGTCACGAAACATCATCCATATTTGTCCCCAAGAAAGGAGCCTATATTCCGTTCTCGGACGGGACTCGTGCATGCCTTGGTCGTCGCTTTGCCCAAGTCGAAATACTCGCCGCACTTTCACTCATCCTTTCGCAGTGCACCATTGAGCTTGCTGTGGATGAATGGGCGAGCGACGAGGAGGTGGCCGGAATGACAAATCCTGAGAGAAGGCAGGTCTGGGGGAAAGCGGAGGAGAGAGCGAAATGGGTTTTACGAAACGACATCACACTTTACATCACGTTGCAATTGAGAAAGGGGGTCAACGTGCCAGTGAGATTAGTTAAAAGGGGAGAAGAACGATTCATGAATATTTTCTAGGTTTTATCTTTGCTTCCCTCGTATTTGTACATACTTATATTATGATACGCATCGATAGTCGTTCAAACACGAATATAATTTTTATTTTACCTTTTCGATGCAATCAATTGTGAGGGTCTATGTACGGAAATCAAATCCATTTCTCCGATATCAATATTGTTTCTCTGGTCTATCTATTATTAACAGAATGAAATATGAAATAGAACCCATATGAATTGACCAAGGGCGTGAAAGAGAGCGTTCCTATGTATCTAGTATCGACAAGAAATCTGTAGAGGATATATGAGAACCCATATTCAATGTCTGCTTCTGAATGAGTGGAACAATGACTTTAAGAGAAACACCAAAACCAAATGCTCCTTCTACATGCGATCAACCATGACTGCAAATGACAAATTGGAACGATAATATATAATAATTATATATAATGAAAGTTGATTCTTGATTTTGCACTGTTTCGATTAATACATGTATCCGCGCAACGATTGGGGGTGGTATTGCAAGATCTTGACATGTATATAGCCTCGTGCGACGTGAGCAGCCCTGGGTCCCTTAGGTAGATTATGCCTATGTAATTGATCTGATCTCATATCACTGCTTTCTCACTCTACATCACACGGAGGCAGTAAGTAATGATTTTCCTTCGCACAGAAGGGCGATCGGAAGTTCCTCGGAACCAATGCACCAATTCATCACAAGAACCAGGCAATAATCCTTGTGTCCGTTCTACCCTAGTAGGTATGATTCGATGGATGGGCCGATAACCAGAGCCATGATCCATCAGAATCTGTCTTTCCAATTGTGATTTTCAACAAACTTAATAGATATGTCACATGACAACTGACAACTGATCACTACTACAGACAAGGACTGAATGTTGCACGACAAATTCACCACCTATGATAGTGTTTCTCACCTAGAAGTCAAGATACCCTCCAGGCACTGGCACATCTAGAGGACATTGAAGAATCCAATTTCTCTTCCTGTAATATACCACGTTCTTATACCTATATACTATCATGTACTTGGCCACAGACAGATATTGAATCGTTTTTTCACAACCACTTTAAGAGTTAACGAATTGATTGTGCACTGCGGTAGGGATTGTTTGTTTTGCTTGTTTCATCTTGCAGGAAAGAACTACCTACCATAGCGGCAGTTGGTG
>NPHW01003655.1:2073-36792 GCA_002240705.1 Elaphomyces granulatus
ATCATCTCGCCAACCGTCTGAGCCAAGTTATTGGAGTTACATAGTGAATAAGCACGGGTTGGATTGCTGTGCGAACACAGTGCGGTCGCGCCACGTGAGGGTCTCGGGGGCCGAGATAAAAGAAGGATTTCTGGTGGTATGAATGGAGTTTAAAATCCTTATTAAGGCAAATAATACCTTGTCGCTATCCCTTCACGACCTATTCGGCAAAGATGTATTCGGAGATCGTCACAACGAGCGACAGTTAGGTAGATGAATTATCATTAGGTTCATTTCTGATTGCTAATGATCACAGTACTCCCTCTAAATCCGAAAGGAAGACCACGAACTGCCCCTCATCAACGGAACTCTCTCTTGAGATTTATGGAGATTCCCAGGCCATGTACATCGCAACATACGAGATTGTGATTACCCTTTGTGAACAGCTTAGGAGTAAATTTGGCACAGTTGCTGTTTCTGCCTACGCTGCAGAGGGCATAACTCCTGACGGAATGGAAGTAGTCCCGTACATCCCTGTGGCAGCTGGGGTCCAGCCTGGGGAGCAGCATGATGAGCGCTCGTCGCGTCCACCGATTACGGGAGCTCCAAACAACGCACGGCCTGTTACCATCAATATGACTATCCCAATAGGATGGTTGGAATTATCATTGGAAGGGGGGGAACAAACATTAGAAGGATTGAAGTGTCAAGTGGCTGTAGGCTCCAAATCAACAAATCTTTGCGCAAGCAGAAACGAGTCTGTGGTTAAATAACCGGCTAACCCTCGCTCGAGTGCAGTGCATCATTGCCAAATAACTAGATTCATATCCGTCTGGCAGTCCATCTAGAAAGATTGTCAACAGGGTAAGCTCATCAAGCTTGTTCTTTCTGTCGCTAATCTCGTATTAATTGGCATTCAACTGCTCCAATTGCTAAAGTGATGCCTCTACATTCATTTTTAGGTCCTTCCCCACCAGGTACTGTGTCGGGGGTCTCGTTTGTGGGGCGGGTGTTGCTCTCACAGGAGCTGCCGATGAGGTGGTAGTGAGGGCGGTGGTAAAAGCAGAGCAGCTGGAGCATTTTTAGTTCTGGATTCAAAGTTCAAACGTTGCCCTTCAACATCCAATACCTAGGTATGTTAGAGAACTTGACATAAAGTCAGAACGAACTAGGCTGGTCACCGGTTCGTTCCTCACTGCTGTTGTAGATGATGATCTGCCATAGCGCGCTTTAATCAAATTGCAGGACGGCCAGGACATCGTTAACGCGCGGTCAAACCAGAAAAACTAGAAGAAGCCAGAATAACTACTCCCAGCCCTGCTGTCCATGTTATCCGAAATATCGTATTATTACTAACTTCATCCGGGGCATGCGCTCTGCGCGTCCAGTTCACAATCGCAGGCTTATTATGTACATAACTTCATAGAGTAAATGATTCTTTGTGTCGTCATTGTTCCTTGTGTAACATCAATCCCTTTGTTCTCTAAGCTCTTAGAGAAGACTGAGAAGTTACCTCAGTGACCTCACCATATGTATGTAGATACTAGTACCAGGTGAAGAAAGTTGACATGGAGCCTCAACATTAGGGTGGGGTTGAGGCTATACCCCTGCTACTTTAGCGTAGCAGAATTTCCGTGGGATCCCAACCAAGTTTACCAATGGACATTCGACATCGAACACACGTTCTCTTTATAGTTATGAGTGTATGCTGCCAACTGCGCTAATGTATTAATGGGCATTACAAATTTACTATTTACTTCATATCATGCCATTACGTTTGGTACTAGTAGTATCTTGGAGATTAATGGCTGCAATGTGGCATAGTAATCATACCTCCAGAATACTGATCTGAATACCAACTGCATACTAACCTCAGGTTTACAGCTGTTGATGCTACAAATTAATACTCTTAATATTGTGTTATCAATGGATGCAACCACCTATACTTACCAGCCGTTGATGGGGAACAGTTCCTCCTCAGCCAGACTTCTCACGCTGTTACCCGCATTGAGTTGTGAGATCAACGAAGTGCAATGGAAATGTGTCAAATAATGAACCTGATAGCAGGCCATTTCTTTCTTACGAGGCGCTATTCCATACATGGGGGCCACCTAAACTTTAGTAGTTTCACCTTATTGCCTTGCAAAGGAGCTGTTATCAGGTTCACACAAAAACTCCACGATTGCTTGAATCACTTACGATATGAGAAGCAGTCTCGGAAATTGTGGATTGACGCCATCTGTATTGATTAGAGTAATGATCTCGGAAAATGCCGGCAGATAAAATTGACGAGGAATAAGCAAGGCAAGTTAAGGCCAAGAAATTGTTCCAGAAAGATTCGATGTAGTTGATAATGTTCGACATCCCTATTAATCAACCTGCGGCATGAGAACCTCTCGTTGAATTAATTAAAAGAGAATAGTTCAGGTATTCCAAGAATCAACAAGTCGATTGGGCCGATCTATGCGCAATGAAGAACTATTTCCAAGTCGTCGAGGTGAAGCCTTGTGTTTTCGCTCTTTGCACAAGCTCTGGGATCAGTTCACAACTTCAACAATATCAACACGTCTCGATGACCTCCTGGAAGCTACATTGAAGGATTGTGTACTTGGTCTCCTCGGCTTGGCTTTAGAGGGAGACAAGTTTGAGGACGATTACGAACCAACGACGAAACAACATTTTACAAAAGTGGCCATTTTTCGCTTCACAATATTGTCCCGAAGGAACATCCAACACGAGAACACATCTCAGCGCTCCGCCTGTTGTCCCATACAAAACACTACCCTCATGACATTGGTAATGAGGACTTTCCATTTTGAGTGCCGAAATGGCATCGTAACAACCCATCTGCAAAATCTCTTAGGACTGAACAAGATGGCCGGCCAATGTTCCAAATCAGCGGACTAAGATCCTCGGCAAAGTTTTTCAATATTCTTGTCATTCTTGGTGCCCTATACAGGCTATACTGTTCTTAGTACTACTCTAGACTAAATGGCAGACACATAGTCAATTCGAGCGGTGTAATATATTTCAGACTAATCGACTGTTGAAACTCATAGTTAATATCAGGCAACTTTCCATCAGAAATACCGCTATAAATCAATATTTTTCTAGATATAGTACACCATCCAGAAAAGCGTGACACCGTCAACCGCTGACATTCAGAAATTCGAATTCCCTAGATATGGGATCTTTACAAATCCACATCCTTGTATTACAATCAACAAAGAGAATTACCTAAGTTGGAGTTGCAATGGTATTATCAAACCAGTAATGTAAAATGTGTATGCTATCTCACAGCACTGGCTGTTCACGTTATTTATTCTATCTGGCTATAGAGTTCACTACAACATCAACCCCACACTGGGCCCACAGCCTGAGGTCTTTCTACCAGTAGGTATTGCGCATACATACGATACTGGATATTCAATGAAAAACCTATCCACACAATAAGAACTTTTTCGAGAGTCTTGGTGGATAATTTTTTCAACTGCTCGTAACATCTAGAAGGCGCCGATACAGAATTGTCCCATATATATTATGAAACCCTGCCCTCCACCATCATTTCGGGGGCAATTACATGTATTAACTGAACTGCCTTCGTACTGTATGTACATACATGAAAGTTTCTTCACACCGCTTAATTTATATGTCATAATAATCATAAGTTTAAATGAAGGGTTGAAATTCCTAATTGGTGCGTTTTCATCGAGCTTTTCCATACCGAACAAATTATTACAATCGAGTTATTACATAGGTAGTAACGAAATAAATCAGAACCCCCCGATTTTGCTGGAAAAGGTAATTTTCATAGATATCACGAGTCTTTATAGTTGGTTACATCACCACTATATATAAGATCCGACAGTAACACGGTAACGCCCTATTCTATACAATGCGGCGAAACAAACGTTTTGATATGCATTATTCAGCTCAAAGAACATGCTGTAGATGAAATCAAAGCGATCATCGACGTCTATGTACTTGGAAAACGTGCGTTTGACTGACGAGGGCTTACCGCACTGTGGGGTGTGGGGCGTGGGTGATTGGTGGTTAGGGTACCGGAAGTGAACTATGATAAATAGATTGCGATTTGATCCCGATTTGTCTATGATATATACATACATAATACATAATAGTAGGTCAAATCAATGGGTTTCTCACAAGGTACCGTAGGTACCTAGGTATATCATATGTACCACACTTTCAGACGAACAGACGTAACCTGAATTCGCGGACTTACCTTCCGCCTATCATATGATCGAAAAAAAGCGGGGCGACTCGGCGAGAAATAAGAAAAGAAAAGGATAGAATAAACAGGAGCAACAGAGGGAGAGAGACTATAATATGATAATATCAACATCTACTACTTGCAACACAGAGATTATGTGGTCCAGTTGCGAAAATGGCCAGGGTCCCGCATCATCATATGAAAAAAGAGATGAATGCCGGTATCACTCCCGGTGCAGGGTCCCTGCGTATGTACATATGTACCTTGTGTATAGTGGAAGCTATACATTGTATAATAGGACGGACCACAGACTAGGAGATGCAGGTTTGTTTTAGTAGTAATGATGATCTGTAGAATATTGGAAGAAAGAAATGATAAGCCAGCTTCAACAGTAGTGATTCGGCGTTGGATTGCTAAAGAGCATCCGGTGGCAATCCCGATTTAATGATTGATTGATTAAAATTGATCTGCTACAGTAGCCAGTAACTAGGTGTGGACTCCCTCACATTCAGCTAAGTTTCTACAAACAAAGACAAAAATTTTCTAGATAGTTAGATTCTATGTATGTAGAAGGAAAATCTACTGAGTTTATAGCATTGACATCAATCAGCAATCAATAATTGTTCTTTCTTTACTTTCACTTTCCAATTCCAATTATTTCCATGTCATTATGTAGTGGTTACACGCTTCATGTATATAGTTTTGGACCAGTGTACTTTCTCCATGGTTATGATATTTTCGCACAATATTACCAGTAAGTTAATACTGAAGTGAGGAGAGGTTAGATAACATGTCACTTTCCTGCAGTGGCTCTTTCGGACCTTTCCTTCTACATATGTATGTAGCTGGATGCGCAATATTGCATATGACGTATCCTTTTGTGTTTGCTTGATGGGACAGCGGGGAAAAGGAAAGCAAAAACCAAGGAGGAGAAGTGGTGTCCAATATGTAGTCTCCACATTATGTTGCCATAATGCATAGCTTTTCTTGTTGAAACCCGCAATGAATTGATTATTTTCGTTATCTGAGTAAATACTACTATGCATGTCTAATGGCAACATTGAAGAGGTGCTCCGTACTACATACTCTCAAGACTTCAGTACGCAAAGTAGAACTATATCCACACTTCACATAGATACGCCATAGTCGAATAGGAGATTAAAATATATAGACATGGACATGGGCAAGGGATATAAAAGTCAAAAGTCAACTAACTTGACATGACGTGGATCAATGAGGATGCCCAATTGGTATTTCTCAAGAGCCCACCTAGACTGATCGATCGATCGACATTGACTGCTTCACCGTTCTATGTAGGTTATGCTTTGTCCTTTTTTCTTTGGCACCTACTGTAGGGTGCATGATGCAGCAGCTTTTTAGCCACAAGGTCAATCAGGTGGGTATCATACATATACAAGAAGAGAGTAGGTAATAAGGACGAACATCGCCCATCCACTCGTAGAGGCTTTTGATGTCGGCGGCATGTCCTAAAAAAGAGAGCTATGAACTGGGCAATTTAGCTCAATGAACCGGGTTGTTGCGGAAGGCGGGAACCGGCTTGTTGGTGTCGCTCTTGATCACCACAGTTGATATCGGCTCCAAGACTGCTTTTTTCCGTGGTGATCCCCAAACTCGAGAACATGAAGAAGTAACTATGATAGATATGTGATGTGGTTGATGGAATTATTGAGTAGCAGTTCCGAAATCTTGTCTAGTTGCTTGTCTAGTAGTATGATGTGATATATGTGTGATAGTAGTAGTAGGTATGTATGTAGATTCGCTGGTTGAAATAATGGGGATACCTCGATTCATTGTCCAATGATGTGCATGAGCAAGCACTCCACAGAAGCGCAGACTCGAAAGGGTGAACATCCTGCCGACTCATCATTGACAATGAACTTCTGCTTCAATGCCTATTGCAGTCGTGAATACAATGATGGCTTGAATAAGAGATAATGACGTTTTCTTTTCGCCTGAAGAGGGCAAAGAAAGGCCAGGAAGCTTGTATGATAGTTAATAAAATATCATATGTAATGGGAAGTCGATTAGGTTCTGGATGATCAATGATCATGCCACAAAAATTGAGTGGGAGTGCACGGAAGTCGGAGCAGTCCTTCCGCGAGGGTAACCGCTAAACCCAATTTGCGAAGGAATAAAGACCCGGCCCTCAACCATACTACTGTATCGCAAGGAAACAAGACAACCTGACAGTGAGCCTAACGCCTCGTTAAAGCAACAGAAGTAAGGCTTCCAATTTGGGCTCGCGTGTCGATCGCTCATTTGTGATCAAGACTATCGCTTTACCCCACTATCAAGCTAGAGATAAAATCTCGAATAGACAACTTTGGGGTTTCTGGTTTTTCTTGGTTTTCCTTTTTCATTTTTTTTCATTTTTTTTTCTCTTTCGGGCTGGGTGACTAGGGAAAGGGAAAGAGGGTGTGGGAAAAACGAGAAAAAACCGAGATTTAGACTCCGTGGAGATTGCAAACCTTCTACACGAAAAGTGAAAAAGGGGAAGAGAATAGTGGAACATGAAACTTTACGTAGGTAACTTCAGGTTGTTGATATAATAAGGTCTTTATTAAACGAACCAGTATCGTTAATATATCATGAGAGACTGACTCCGTGCTCCGAGGGTCCACTATATCGGCACTCCGATCATACATTATTATTATTGGACAGTGTCATCGATTTAAACGAGCGACGCATGTTTTTCCTCCCGATATTATCTCTCTAAGTTTGAGGGTCTTGCGTGGTGTAATATAATATAGTCCGTGGAATAATGCGAGGGACCAGGAAGACAAGAAGAATCGAACAGGGAGTGGATAGGAAAGCTGCAGATGACCTGCACCTAAAAGCAGGAGGACGAGAAGGAGGGGCACCAGGGTTTGAGTGTGACCCTCCTCTAGGACATGCCCTATCATTTTGTCGTGGCTAAACCTATGATATTATGAGGAAAAAAGAAATCGCGAAATGCGGCGAAAACATCTCTGTTCCTTGGTTGGATGAAAGAACAAGAGGAACCTTGGAAAATGGTTAAGGTTTCGGCCCGCCTTTCCCTCAGAACCAGAATTCTTTTCTTGACCTTCTACATAAAATCGATTATACACGTACATACATATCATACTTTGGAGTTAGAAACTACATACATGCAGGGTACATCGTTGCCAGGATTCTATTTCCCTTCCAGTGAGGTACTCCCGAAGTCTTCTTGCCGAGGTCAAATCGCTCGTCTGGTGCAGAGTGGGGTTGAGGGAATCTCATGCGGCAGCTACTTAGTCAAGATTGTACTTATGTAGTCCATGTTAATAAAAGCTCAATCAATATAAGTAGGGGACTCCAGATTAGAGTCAGCAATAAAACTACTACACCGCAATTTATTTGATATGATAGTTTGAGATGGGTATCATATCTCTTGAAGTACCCACCACCAATTACCGATTCCTCAGGCCTAAATGTAGCCAGAGTGTCAAAATGCAAAGGGATTTACGCAAAAGGGCTAAAGCGGCCACAAATTTTGTCGTCTTGGGGCTAAGGGAGATAGAGAAGGGGTGAAGAATATTCTCATTGGGAGAAGGGCCAGAATTCAATCGACCACACGGCAGACCGCATTCTCCAGGGCTCAGGGCAAGGGCAAGGGTTAGGTTATGGACACACACACACACACACCAAAAAGGAAAACAAAAAGGGAGGGGGGAAAAGATAACCGGCCTAATTATTTGGAGTGAAAAAATTTTCCGGCGGGGAGGCTAATCGGGTGCTAGGAAAGTAAGTTACTGATCTATAAATATGATTGCTGTTGCTGACAGGGGACTTTGCTTAGGTACCTAGGTATGATTACAAGGGTTAAGGAAGGAAAAAGTATGCACATGCAGAGTGCAGAAGAACATGCAGAAGGCAGCAGTAATGTACACTCTGTTGTAATTTTTGCACACAGCCCTGCAGCGACATTATCAGGATTCAGGAAGGGGGATTATTATTTGTGTTGAGTCTTGACCGGGAAGGGGGGAAATTGCATTGTTAAAATCAGGTATGTTACCGTATGTAGATGGGAGAACTACCTACTTAATACTTAAATATTGACAGATAGGCTTCTGGTGTTTTAAACATGTGGATCGGTTGGTATTGTCGGATGGATAGACGGGTAAAAGAAGAAAATGACCTTCACAAAATTTGATATTGATATATGTACATAAAGGTTCAATTTATTAATTAAAAGAAGGGGGAAAAAAAATTTGAAAAGTTCGAACAAAAGTGAAATCAGCGAAATCAAAGGTTTTATATTTACTTCGACTGTGCGTGTGCCTATCTTGACTTCTATGCAGACATGCATTTTTCGGGAAACCAAAAAAAGGAGAGTGGGGGGGTGGGTGCGCGTCTAGTAAGCCACGCATATCCTAGCCAATAACCTAGCGCGGTCTGGCTTGGAACATTCTGCGCCACTCTCTTCTCCCCGTTTATTACGGTGCGTTAGGGTATATGTCGGGGCCTGTTCTACATTAATAAAAAAGAAAGAAGGGTGATAAAGAAGACGACAGAGGATATGATAGGAAGAAAAGCTCAACCCATGTTATTATCAATGAGCTTGATCAAAAGGGGGGGGGTTGATAACTATGCATGCCGTTCCAAGTACATACAATTACATACGTATACTATGAACTCAAAAATTTGTCAGTACGTCCATTAGTAACTCTATACTGTGGATTGCCTCTCCATCCATTATAATAATAATTAATATGGTATACCTAATCAGTGACCAGCCCTTACGATGAAGGTGTGATAGTACTATTTATTACTGGATTAACCTTCGAATAAAGTACTCTGGTCCAGAACCTCTACCGACCGATAGAAGGGCGGGATGGGACCGAGCGGATGATTGGGACGCCATCCGACATATGTAGGTTCAGGCCTAGCTTCAAAAGAGATATCTATACCCCACTCTGTAATAAATTAATAATTCCTGTCCGTGGAAGCCACTCCATGTGCCAGTGGGCTTCCGTGGTACTAGTCGGTACAGGGTGGATTGCTTCGGCTGTATGGTTTATGGTATCTGTACTAGTACACGCTATAGTCCTACTTATCAACCGAGCTCTTTCATTATTATTCCATCCTTTCGGTAGCAAGTCGATTCTTATTAGCTTAGCAGGGTTAATACGATACTGTATGTACTCTTCCATACAAAAAAGCCCTGGCTTGAGTAAATTCAATAGAATATATGGCTGAACGAAGTTCACCAATTATTATCCAATCAAGACCTATTCCTCCTCCCTTTTCTGTTATAGGGCGGCTGGTACATTATTTTGTTGTAGATGGGATGGAAGATATCAATCTTGGCGTCGCACATAAAGATTGCCACTCTATATGTACAGTGCACGAGCCAGGCTCAAGAATCCCAAGACCCGGGTTAGGCTAGCTTCCAATGTGTTTCGGTGTTCATCACAGCTGAGAAAAGGCGCAAAAATTTCTGACTTGGAGGATCCCTTAAAAGACACCATCAGAAGAAGATCCATCAATATGTGAATTACCCACCCAGCGGCGAGGCGATCAAGCAATCGTGTGGCCTAAAAGACGAGATTTTGATGCCCAATCAGAATGAGCGGTGACGAGCACCCCGTAGATCTCGAACGAAAGTTGTGGAACGAAGTTGTGTAGTAGTCGGGGCCAACCCACATGTAGTATCATTGCTTCTATCACATTATTATTATTCCCGAAGCCTAATGATAATTCTCGCAAGCCTAAGGATGATTTTACGGACTCCGCAAGTGGGCGCCGTAGCGAAGAGATGCTCAGTTATACCTTATCGATGGGTAAGATTGCCTTATCGATAGGTATCATAGAAATGCTTGAAGGGCACGCCACCGTATCTCGCAGCGGATAACGCTCCGTGTGCAGTAGTCTCTTGGACGGCGTATAGCGCCAGAACCTTGTGGTATGTAGGAGAAGGTTGATCCAAATAATGCGAGCTTATTATTACAGGGCATAGAATGGTTCAAGAAGCTGAGCAGTAGTTAGTGTTTGTGTAGATTGATTATAGGGCCGCAGCCGCTAGACCAGGCGATCATCGCATGCCAATGAAATGATGCATATTGACTCTTGAGGCTGGATCATAACTGACTCACTGGCCTCTCTCCACTTGGCATCCTGAAATGCGTGAGCAGGCTGTGCTTTGTGAAGAAGTGGCCGTTCTCCTGTTTCTGACGTACCACCTGCAAATCTTCAGGCCAGGGCTGAGACTGTTCTCGATGACTATTTGTGCTGAAATGATTCAAAGATGATTCAAAGTGACCAGCTGCACATTAGAATTAAATTTAAAACTAAACTAAAAAAATGAGATATTTGCCAAATTCTTTTGGGCGTACTAGTAGTCTAGTAGAGCTCAATTTACTAGTGTAACCAGGACTTTGGACCACGAGCGACTATTATAAGATTGCGTAGGGCTGTAATTAGCATTAAGAAGGCCCTTGCTGCCTCAACCTGTAAAAACCAAAATCAAAATATGTACTGACGATTCACCATTGTCATTGGTGAGGCGCTGTGTCAGGCACTCAATGTCACCTAGTTACCCAAGGCCAAGGGTACGGGCAATACTCAGTAGAGTATCATATCATTGAAATTAAAGGTAGAAGGCGAAGATCATAAATAGAAGGTGTCGGAGCCAGAATTGGTAATTAGTTGTTGATCAATTACAATGAACTTCAGGATGAGTCTTTGCTCATGAGGCTTGAATGAAGAGCCGCTAATTATTATATTACCAGCTGCTACTTTGTTTATCATGGGGTAGCCAATAAAATGAAGGCACCTACAACGATTATCGATAATATGACATCTTGCTGAGCGCTGAAACTATTTGCGATGGCCGTGAAACCAGGCCCTAGTCCTCCTGTATAGCAACGGCGCACCGGCCAACCACGATGATATGAATTTTCAAAAAAAAAAAAAAAAAAAAAGAATATCATAGCCGCGGTTGGTGAGCCACTCAGCTGGCGCTTGATCTTCCAGATGCATTGGCTCCCCGATCGTTCCGTTCCGGCCATCATACGCAACGCGCCTATCATGACTCCTCCCGGGAGCCTTGAACCGTTTTCTGACCAGGCTGCTACTATTTAATATTCTTTTACTCTTAAATAACAACATGCTGGAGAGCCGCAAACCAACCATCCATGATGATTGCCGCGCAGCAAGCCCCACTGGCGGGGGCGGACGATGTCTTTTCCCATAAATGATTTTCTATTGGACAAGTCAGATTCAGATGAGTCTTATCTTACACAGGCTCTATTCATTTTATGCCCGTTCCTCTTCTGCCCCCCGAAGGAGTCATTATTCCCCCTGAAGGTGCCGGGGTAAAAAGGTTACCGTAAAGGAGCGTGTTTGCTTCATAGTTGCTTTTCTGTCTGCCCAAGTAGAATCCCAACAACGATGGCGCTAAAGTAGTTAGTCCACTTTTTGATGGGGCCCTAAAATGACATCGGTCGGGATGCTTACCTAAAATCCATGCACACTAGAACTAGACTGTAACTTACGGACCAGTAAGTTTCTCAGAGTGTATCGTAGTTACCGTCTGCTTACCGCCACTGCTGGTAGTAGGTACATACCATACAAAACTTAAACGACCACCCACCACTTACTTTTCTCTTTTCTTTCTTCTTCCCTCCTTTCCCTAACGAAACCAGCCTCTTGGTTTTCACCAAGTTTTCCGCTACAACACCTATTCTATCCATCGATCCATCGATCAATCGTCCGACGATTTCGGATTCACCATTATTCAACTTCCCACGACGGCCTCGATCGGTCCTCCAAACGGCATCTCAGTCATCATTGGTTTCTGGACTCTGTAGCCAGAAACCTCGATTATCTGATCGCAAAATCTCCCAGTTTTTGGTGGGAGGATCCGTCTCGTCGGGTCTAGAATATTCTTCCAAGGTCGTCGACGTGTTCGACAATCCAGGACGCTCAAATGCCCCTGCAGCAAAGACAGTCTCAACTCCTCTCCTCCCATAGACTGAAAACCGGGCAACGGTGACAGTCTCCTTCTCTGGCATCGTTGTGGATCACGTTTTTTTCGTTTCGGCTATCGTTTGGGGTTTTTCTTTTCTGGGTGATACCCTGTACAATATATCTGGGGGTGTTGTCTTGTTGCATTTGCGCCTGCGTTCGTTTTCTGGATTCTTTTCGTCTTTTGTGTTTTAGTGCTTCTTCGGTTGTTGTTCCCCCTCATCCCTACAAAAGAAAAAAGGAGTTTCGTCGGTTTACACGGAGTTTCGAGTCGAAATCGCTCTGGTCAATACCAATGCTATCACCTCAATAATGTATCATTATTCGTCACCCCCTCAAGGGTGGTCCGGCTTCGAATATACCACATCACCGCCCACGTCACCGCATTATGCCTACTATTCATCTCAATACGTGAATCCTCACCTCTCACCGCGTTCACCCACGTCAAAGCGGCACGGGCGCAAGGCAAGCTATACTGCCACGAAGGAACCAGGGGGGTGGTATACGGGGGTCCCAAGCTTCCACGAAGCGATGCCGGAACATGTGTCACCGCGCAAGCACGAAAATGTAAGTGCGAGTTTCGGTGACAAGAAGAAGAGTGCACAACGTCGTCACACGATACCTGGCACCATGCCCTCCTCTGGCGTTGGTCACGACAGGCTCCGTCCGTCGCGATCGCAGAAACGACCCATCTTTGTGGATGTGGTCGACGATGCATATGATGAGCCTCGACCCAGCCGGTCTGGTCGTCCGCCGCTGTCGACAACGACACCTCTGCGAGAGTCCTTCAACCAGTCTCAACGATATCCCTATTCGTATCCACGCAAGCCAAAGGCCAACACTGATCCGTATTTTTATTACAACCAGGTCCCTAACCACGATGACGCCGCCGCTGCGACCGCCGAGACCCCGAAACGTTCCCGAGCGCGCCGCGCATCGACCTCTACCCAGACTCCACCGAAGCCAAAGATGACCTCCAAGCCCAAGTCGCCACCCAAGGCAACCGAAGCAGACGCGCTGCGGGAGGGTATCCCTCAAGGATACTCTATCAAAAATTGGGATCCCACCGAGGCTCCCATCATCCTTCTCGGTAGCGTATTCGATGCGAACTCATTGGGCAAGTGGATATATGACTGGACGGTTTTTCATCATGGTGCCTCGACGCCTATGGCCGACGTGGCGGGAGACTTATGGTTGTTACTAATCAAACTCGCCGGAAAGGTAAAGCGAGCCCGCGAGTGTCTCATTCGTATCCATAGTCAAGAGGATCGTGAGATGGTGGAAGACTTCTTGGAAAGTGGTGCTCGACTGTGGTCGCGGTTTAAAAAATTATTGAAGGCCTGTGAACATTTCATGTGGAAGGCCGCGAAACGCGATGGGGGCAAGGGAACCGTCTCCATGGGCCGCAACGCTGGTTGTGAATTTGTAGAGTCTATCTTCGGTCGCGATCGCGAGTTGGAGAACACCGAGAAGTTGATGAACAGCGTTCGTCTGTGGAACATGCGTTTTGACGCAAATTGTGAAGGTATTCTTCGCCGCTAAAAATGGCTCGGAGAGGGAAGATGGAAAGGCCAAGTACCGCGATAGTAATATTGTTCACTGCCAGGGGCCTTGGAGGAGGAGGATGCGGGAAAGAATTGAAAAAAGAAAAAACCAACCGACAAATATTTTCAATTACACAAGGTCAAGATTTCTATCGGTTGCTCTACACATTGCGAATACCACTTTAACCGCTAGGCTATCGACTCATCACTACTTCATCAACACCTCTCTCGCCGGCGCAATCTATATCTGGGTATCTTATAGTCTTCTGGCGTTATGATACACCCTTCTCGCACCAAAGATTGAAGTTGTGAATTCTCCGTCTCATTCAGTACAGATATCCTCTCACCAGTGCTGATCTTTTCTTTCATCTCATTGTCAAGTTTGAGCTGTCGAGTCTGGCGCTTTGTTCCTCCCTCGATGATACCACTTTGTTTTTTTGCAGTTCTTGTTTGACTGCCATTCTAAAAGAACTTCTTGCCATTCTTTCTGTTTTTCCCCGTTTTTATTTCATGGAGTTTCTTCTTTCACCCTTTGTAATGTCAGATCCATATATTATTTCTTTGATCTGGTCTGACTTGAAAGTGATAGAGCGAACATTTAGTTACTACCTGATGCTACTACTAGTGTCCTAATAATTGGATCTTTACTTCTCCCAGAACTCGTCCTGTATTCCAGTCTTCTTCGCCTAGAGACTTGTAGATCTTTCGCTCTGCCTCGTCCGACGCCTTTTCCCAGTTCCACACCGATCGAAGTCATCCTGCTTGGTTTGACAATCTAGAATGTGCAAAATCCATCACCGGAACCCATTACAGTGCAGATTTAGTTTATCTGTCTAGTCTCGTTCCTACATACGGTAGCCTGTCGCAATAGTATAGGTCAGTTATAGTATGATCGATTATGTATGCACGGTTATCTCCGTCATCGAGTCCACACTGGCAAATGGAACCTTCCCGAATCATCCAATAGCAAGGTTCGCCCCCGTTGTGGCTGAGATAATCTGTAGGTACTCTGTACAGTACGAGTATGTACACGTATACATACCTAGTATGTAGCAGCTGATGACTTTTCGTCCCATGACGTAGTTTTGATCATATCACCTGACCGAATACCCCTCATTTGAGTGTGGCGGGGCGAAAAAAATGCGGCTGGATTTGTAATTTTGGAATGACTAATTCGAGTATATGAGGGCGATAACTATGAAATAGATTTAAACGATCATGATTCGCCCATGAAGGCTTTGTCAGCGCTGATGAGGACAGGCTACAGGAATCTTTTTTTTGTTTCTATCTAGTAGTTACAAGGAAGTTCGTGCGATCAGAGCGGACTTAAGATGTATACGATATGTAGTGTATCGATCAGGGACAAGGGTGAATAAATGGGATGGATCGGGTAAAAGGATCATGAGCAGTCCCTGCACGAATATCATAACGTATATCATAACGAGATTAATGCTTCACATAAATTTATTATATAGTAGTGGGAAGAGGCTCAGCGGGAGAACGTACATTACATATTGCATGAACATGAGTCAAAAATTCCGTCCATTTAGAAAGGCCATTACATACTCGCATGGTGTACAGATCCTTGTATGTAGATAGATATGTAGCTGATAATGTTATATTAATCATTATTCTAGTAAATCCGTTTCTAATTTTAGATGGATGGATCAATGCATGTGTGACAGTGTGGGGGGCAGGTTTGTTTTATATTGATCTTCTATGTACATAACTATCAATTACATACATACATACATACATACATGGGTAGGTACTCTCAATCTGGTATACAGGATATGATAGCAACCAAATATAAATATTATAGGTGTTAACTCCTTGCCTTAGATACACGACGGCTTGGTTAACTTATTTATCCCCATCTCAGATATCCATGCGAATGCGAACCAACATCATCGATTTTAATTTCTCGCAAAAACTGCAGCCTGGCAGGTGTACGTATACGTATGTAGTATACTCATGGCATCGAGGTCGATTCCTCAATACAATTGATATGAACCTAATCCCCGAGAAACTCCGGCATTTTACCAGGGGTCTCTCGTATACATATCCGTACTATCGTTGGGAGATACTACTACCGTACATAGATATTGATTTATAATATAATATATAGTGTAATAACTTACAAAGTCGTATAACTACACTCTTCACAGATATCGCATTTGTATACCTACCTCAATTGGTGGCAATAAAGGGATTTTTGGACGATCTTTTCTATTATCATCCGCCATGCATATGTCTATTATGTACTATCTAGTACTAATAATTGTTTTAATTACCAATGGCCTAAAACTTGGTCTTCTCCCGGTGATTCTGCTTCTGGCCATGGAGGAGATATGACTAGGCAGATGTGAAATCTGGAAAATGTCTCCTGCCTTTTCATGATCTGTTCCATTCTTCGGAATATTTCGGTGTACGCATAATCTGATGCCTTAACTTGATGTAACATCATCGTTCATCGTCATCCAGAAATTCAGTCCTTCGAATACGGAGCACCCTAGCTTTCTTGCCTTCAACGATGCAACAAGTGAGGCTATATGACTCATAGCATCTCCAGCAATCAGAGCCCGGAGCCCAGACTCGCCTGAATACATGTACTCGATGAACTGACGTCGACGTATCAACAATGATGCTATCATAGCCTTAAGGCAAGTTATGACTCATCTGATAGTCTATTGATGAAAATTTGCCTGCGAGTGAGAAATCAGGATTCAAGATGACTGCCTATATAGCCCCCGAAAAGAGTGATATTGGTGCTCCATTCGTCGATGTAAATGATGCAGAAACAGTGCTGTGCTACCTATTAGCCATAGTTATGGGTCAGCGTGATTTCAAGCACTATAGATTTACCCCGAAGACACTTACGTCCCTAAAGTATGACTGCTTGGAGAGGAGGGTGCGTGACAAGAATCCTTTCATCCTCAATCATCAATGATACTAAAATAGGATAAGGCATGCTGAATTCACTGGAATGTGAATCGACTCAGTGAAATACCAGTACGGCTGCAGCCTGAAGCTGTCTATGGATATTATTTCCACTGGCAGAGTTGCCAATAACTTGCCATTGTGACCCTCATGAGTCTAGATCTACTTTTCGGCATTCAAGACTTGCCACTGCCAGGCAGCTATCTCTCTTCAAGCCTCCATTTGTGAGAAATGGCAACGAAAGGGATAAAGGTAGGGATGCTTTCTCACTAGGTAGTGCATAGACCCAGGCTGCATATGACAGTTGCTAAAAGTGTTTCTCAACTTTCCGAAATGGTGTCATTGTTCAGATATCATAAAACAAAAGGTAACACAGAGTCACAGATATCTGATCCAACTCCAACAAATATACTACTATACCTTGTTCATATAGTAATATATAACGTAACAACTCGTTTAGCTGTCCGGGTTTTGTTTAAGACCGGCCTAGGCTACAGCAAAGATGACAGAAGGCCCTGCCAGCTTTCTTTTTCCCCTAGATTTTACCTATGTAAGCGATATCACGAGAGCAGACTCATTTCTCCGTAAACCCTTGCATGTTAATAAGGCCAGTTTTAATGTAAGCGCGCGTATATATAGCTGATAAGAAGAATTTTCGACTGGGGCCAGCTCTGCAGGGATGCTACAGTAGTATCGTGATACTGTTGGTTGGTGTGAGAGGACAATTTGGTACCTACTTCAGAAGGGCATACATTATTATAGGCCCCCCAACGTTTCGATTTTCAGACATACTTGACCAATGATGTTTTAAAACACCGCTAACTGGGTCGACTTTTCCCAGACCCAGATCCATGCCATTGCCATACAGTAGGTATGCATGTTATGTATTCCAAAATGTGGAGATGGATGAACTTTCCGAGTTCTTACCTACCTAGATTTATTAGTCGGGACTTGGATGATAGAATATCTCTTATATAGCGGTAGGAATGTGTAGTAAATACACATAACTATGCTGCAGGGCGCCAATTCTATAAACAGCCTCCTTTTAGTACTGCAGATTGGTGGTAGTTTATGGTTGACCATGTACCATGTCTGAAATGCACGCTTGGATAGGTATTTCTTAAGCAACATGTGATATTAAATTTATGACAGGGCTCGGGATCATCCTGGACCTGGTCCTAGGTATGCATAAATAAATAAATATCATATGATAGTGACAGAGACACTCTGACACAAACACACAAGAAGGTAAAGACTCAAATAAGCTCTTGGTATCATAACCTGGCAGGGACAGAAACATCGATCACCGCTACTTCCCATCATATGTAGTGATTAAAAATGCTGTAATAACTAATAATAAAACATAGAGTCATGTTTTTATAATTCTTGTTCTTGTTCTTCATTGTTGACTATTACCCTAAGATGGCCACAGATGTATTTACAAGGCATTTTCCACCCGAAAAGAAAAAAAAACCAATATCCCCATTTACCCTACATATCATAGGCCTAGATCTCATCTCTAGAGAAGGTCAATTACTACCTACCACTTCAAGGGCCATGTCCGCTTAACAGTACCCGCAATTGATTCAACCCGTACGAATAGAATAAGGCCATCTCTACCTAATCCATCAACTTGGACACTACTACGTCAAAAGCGGTCAGTGATTTCTTTCTTTCGGCGGGGTTTAAGTTTGAAGAAGAAGAAGAAGAAGAAGAAGAATACAGCCGGTGGATTAATCTGAAGGCCTAAGCTTTTCTAACCTTCCTGGCACTGGCATATGTGATCGGGTTATATACCGTAAACGGAAACGATCTGGACTATCATATCATATCATATCTGTAAGGATATCTTTCCGAATCTGGCCTGAGCGAGCTAGCTAGCTACCGGTAAATCCTCTACGTAGGGAATGTACTTGCCAGACTCCCTTCCCTTTTGACCGTTTCCTTGTGTGATGTGTGGTTACCGGTTATTCAAGTCTGGAGTTTCACCGCGTGAGATCGCTCAAGGTCCCCTGTTCTGAGGATCTGTGGTCAAGTCAAAATTTGAGGGATTCCAAGGTGCTCATGATATGTGAGGGATATGTAGAATAAGGAGATAGAAAAAAGGGGTTAAAAGGAAACTCGAGGTCAAGAATCGATTTTAGATTAAATAATGCAGAGCATGGATTGTTACGTACAAACTCAGTCCTTCCTCTGCTGGAATTTTCAATTTAGGACTATGATCCGTGTATTAGGAATTTATGTTTGGTGCGCAAAATATAATTAATATGCATGTTGAATTGGAAATATCTTATTATTATTTGTTAATGGTCATGTACCCATGAACATCCAGAAGCTTGTTCCAAAGTCTATTACATCTCAGACAATGTGAAATACGTGCATCACTCCCCTGCTTAAATGAATACCCTGCTAGGCAAAATCTTGCTAGGAATACTTGTGAAGTTGGGAATAGCTTTTTTCTTCTCACTTTGTTCATTTCGCTCAATCATATTATAGATATATATATAGGTGTGTGTGTAAATTCCACGACTATACGGTATCATCAAAAGTTGATGTCATACATAAAACGTGATAACATATGACAAGCCTCACATAGGATTGCATTAGACACAAAAGTTCGTCAACAGAAACCCTGGCCGTAACATAAGAGATAGTCTGAAAATATAACCTGGCTGGTAGCCTGAATCAGGTTTCGATCAGTAAAGTTTCCAATCCGTAAATCCATCCGTAACGTCATCAGCTTCCTCCCAAAAAGGATTCCTTCAAAGATATAGAAATGTTGGATATAGAAAGGGGACAAAACGCGAGGGGAAAAAGAAAAAGGACTAGACAACGATATATTCACCTCCCGCATCTTCGCTCTCGATCACGCTGTGCCATTTGAAAGCCTGGCCGCCGAGGAGTGGTGAGCCTATGGGCTGCGAGGCCGTGGTCCACTGAGATCCCGGCAAATTGGAGACAAAATCACTCGTGAAGTTGCCATCGTTATTCAGAGCTGGCGGGATATAGGAATTGTGCCGTTGTGCCGTCCCAATCCCGATAGGGTTTTTAGCCCATATCTTTTCCAAGAGTTCCAGACATGATATGTTGTTGTAAAAACCGGAATCTTTTTGAATATCTTTGCAACGTTGTCGAATTATTTCGCGATGTTCTTCGTGAACGCACTCAGCGCCAGTGACAAAGAGAGGCCAGAGAAGATAAACGTCCGAATGGACGGAAGAGATGTAGTGCAATGCGACGATGACCAGATTCTGGATGCGGGAATGGCTAGAAGGAGTATCAGGAAAGGCAAGGCGTTCTGTATACAGAAGGGCGGAGTAGCGGAAGGATTCTGAAATGTTAGAGAGATCCGTGAGATTCCCAGGGGCGACGAAATACTGGGAAACTGGCGACAAAGGAGGCGAGACAAAAGAAGATGAGCCGGAAGTTGTAGACGAAGAGAGCGATGCGCATGAATTTGAGGGGGAAAGATCTCCAGAAGTCGGCGTGTCCAGCCTCCACGATTCAAGTCTCTGTCGAATCGAATACCATTCTTTCCAAAAGGCTGCACGGAAAATTTGATCCGCCAAATCAACATCAAAAGACATTGGAAATGAGGAGACACCTGTGGTCATCGTAGTCGACGACAATGGCTCATGCATGGTATAGTGCGTCATGGATGGGGGTAGAATGGGTGTAGCAACTGGGACATCTGTCGCAGAAGGCGGTTGTACGGGTCTGTTCTGGCTGAGGACATTCAAGCGCCCCAGCCGTGCAATGACCTTAAACAGCCGGCCGTCACAGCCGGCCAAATTCTCGAGGGCCCATTCCTCGTCCGACAGAGTGGACATATCCAAATATTGGTCGTGGAGCTGACCCTCGCGGTTATTAATTGTTGCTGTCATAGCGTCAAACCAGGTGAACATTCTGGTGCACCACCTGGCCTCTTCAGAGCCGATCCCCGCGCCACGGCTCCTCATCGCTAGTAGCTTCTGGACGCCGGCGAAGTGGTTCTGGAACTCTGCTACCCCAGTTTCACAGATGTTGAAGAGACAGAGGACAAGCAGCGTGGCAAGTACCGAATCCTTATGCCGTCGAGTTGGATCAGCTAGCTGGGTGTTCAGTGTCTTGATCGCCATGGCCTTGTGATACAGCTCTTCCTGCTTGGAATCTCCAGGCTCTTTGATGCCAAACTGGTCCTGGAATGACACGTCAGTCAACGCTCGATGCGCTAATGAAGACATGCGTGCGGGGACCGTCCTTTCGGTTGAGAGGATCTTGCTCTCCCGCCTTTGCCGTAAGTTACTGGCTGACAAGGCCGCAATTGCGTGTTGCAGCGTCTCGTTATCCCGTGCTAAGCGTGGGATACGGGTGCGGTATGGATTCGTTGGGCTATCAAATGCCACAATGACCGGCGCAATGACCTCCATGAAGTAACTTATCAGGTATTTCATCCGCGGAGTGCGCCCGACTGACTGTTCCAGGAGTTGGTGAGGCAATGAAGCCGCAAATGGGTTATGATAAGACCAGGGACAATATGATTGCCGGGCTAGTGGTAGTTGGGCAAAGGTGGCCGCAGATTTCTTCCCTACTTCCTCTTCCTCTGTGGCGGCAGGTTTGCGACTAGCCACAAAGCGCCAGTCCGGCGATACGGTGGTCGTGTAATGGCCGAAGAGACTAGGCTCGCCCGGACCGACTTCAGAGCACGGGCTGGCTATGTGCGGCCATGACGGAGGGACCGAATCCTGAAAGGTAGCAGGAATCCCAGTCTGATAGGTCCGTTTCGCCGCTCTGGGTACCTTCGGCTCCACGAACTTGTCGTGAGCTCCAAAGCAAGAAATTGTCAATGGGTTCGAGCTGCAAGAGCCCTGGTAGGTAAACGAATTGTGGTTAACATATGACGACGGGGCTTCCGAGACCTCACGCGGGCGTGGGACTTCTGCTGTCCACCTGCGATTGGTCTGTGCCTGGACCTTCCCCGGTGAAATGGGATTGGGCTCTGAACGGGCAGTCGGTGGCTCATTTACCGCCGTAGAAGACCTGGATCGATCACTAGGATGAGACGATTGCGTATTTTGCCGCTGCTGGGACTTCACGGTGTTATTATTATTCACCGTCGCAGCCTGCTTTCGAGCCTTCTGATGGGCGACGGGCTGGCCTCCAGACACGGGGAGCGAGAGCCCGCGGAGCTTTCCTCGACTGGCGACACCCACACCCCAAGTCAGCGTAGTCTTGTATCCCGAACAGTCCTGGCCCATATCCAAGCACTGAGAGCAGTAGGGCCGTCGTCGATCGCATTTTGTTCCCCGGTTTGCACAGGTGAAGCAGTCTTCGGCCGCAGCACTGCCCACCGTTCTCTTCCGTCGCTTTCGAGGCGCGGCGGCTGAGGCCGTCTGGTCTCCTCCAGCTGGCGTCGCGTTCACTTGCGGTTTTGAAGGCATCTGGCGCGTCTACATGCCGCTTCAGCAGCAATGGATTCTCGATCAGAAACTGGACGACGACAGTAAGGAGAGCTAAAAGAAGGCGGGTCGATGCGATTATCACGGTTGTGAAAATGGGCGTCCAGGATCAAGCGTGGAGCACATATATCAAAGAGTGACCATGGCGGCGATGTCTACCATCGATAGCAGAAGACACAGCGACGAATTAATAACAACAGTAGAGGAAGAGGACCAAATCACGCTCGAGGGGACCTGGAGAAACGGATGATGGTACGGAGTATAAAAATGATAGTTAGAGCTGGCAAAACCTCGCACTAAGACCCAAAACAGGCAAGTCGACGCTAGCACCAACACGGTGTTTCCATGTTGAAGACTTGAAGTTGAACTTTCAGGTTGCTTCAGCTTCTCGGGTCTTTTCTCTCTTCTCCTCTTTGATCATCGATGAGCTGCAGCGGCTCGAATACTGAAAGAAACAACTCCTATAGATGTAGGTTGTCTAAGCAGGGGATATGTATGTCTGCATGTACAGTACCTTACATACATAAGTATGTGCAAGTCTTCGGATGTAGTTATAAAAGGTATGTACTATACAGTAGTGTATTCTACGTATCCATCTAACTACCTAGGGAGGTACATATACTCTACATCTTAATGATCTATCCATTCATCCATCCATTCATCCATTCCATTTATTCATAGGGCGGAGGACCATATGATAACTACCTAGGTAACTAGCTTTCGGAGACAAAGTACGCACTGGACAACTTACAAGAGACGGCGGCAGAGTTAAATTGCTGCCAGCCTGCCAGCCTGCCACCAACACCTCACCTTACGGGTTAATCATGTCGTTTCCAGGATCATGATGCCTGGAACTTTGGTGGCGGGTCTGGCAGGGGAACGCATGCATAGCCGGCATTAGTTGGTTTATCACGAATGGGTCGGCTCGCACTGATTTTCGGAGGTCCTCTGTGCTCACTTACTACCCCAATCCCGATTTGCGCAGCGAATGGAGTCTGTCCCCTGGCTGTCGGGACACCGGATTCGAGCCAGAAGGGTCGTTGAGGATCAGGATCAACCTTGTGTGTTTCCCCCTCCAATTACCCAACACCTAGAAGGTTAACCAAGAACTTCTCGGTAGCATAATTAATAATGATGACAATACAATGAGAAAGGGAGTTGTCCGTGAGACCTCAGACCTGACACGGGATACAAAGATCTGGCTGACTAGGTTCTAGGGTCCATCTACTACCACGTTATGTATCTGGTGGCAGCTCTCGAGTATCCTTCTATTTCCATGTCCATGGCGATGCTATATGTCATGATTTCCCACTTATGGCTCGTAACTGATCATGATAGGTGGGGAGGGTAGGCGAATAATGGCAAGCAGAAGTTGCAGGTTTCCTCCTCTCGAGTCGAATATATTAGTTGGGAACCTAGCCCGTTAAACTTTCCATCGTGTTATCTCGAAGAGGTCCTGAACATTCGTGAGGCGCTAGCTGGACGTCAAAGACCTACTAGAACGCCGGGAGAAGCATAACCGCTAACAAAACACTGATTAACGGAGACAACATCGGTGCGCCACCGAAACAACATATTTCAGCGTCAGCAGCGGGAGATGGGCTTAAATATTACAAAAATATCCGTACTCCGATAACTACATACTCTAACTACTCCTTAACCACGCGCTGTGACAACCATGCGAGGGCAATTTGCCCGTCCTAGATTCCTCCCACAGTCTCCGAGAGATCGACATGAAGCATTTATTATTAATAAATAAAGCTATTATTATGACACGTAAGGAGACACAATATGCTAATTCACTGAGGACTGCTACCCCTGCTAGTGGATGTATCTTCTCCATATAGACGGGCCGCACATAGCCTGGGAGATCAAAGGAACTTACTTGTCTTGCCGAAGCAATTAATTTGCGCTCAGAGGACGAGGACCACGTTGGAAAGTGTTTCATGTCCTCATAATATTATTCCTACAGGCACTCACAGCGAACAAAATAATTAATGCCCGCACGCATTGGGAGTATGAAGCAATAACTTATTACATATACAGATGTTCTACCGACAATACCCCGAAGGAGCCAGCTTATTAAAGCCCTGAAGGAAGTCAAGAAGGTTCGGAGATTTCCGATCCGATAGTACCGAGTTACGATCATAGCCGAACATGCTGTCTCACATCAAATGAAAATAAATCCTGTATGTATGTAGGTAGTCCGTACGTGCTTCGATCAAAAATAGGCTGCGTATAATGTTAGCAACAAGGAGAAAGGGACATAGCCAACGCCGATCTTCTTATCTCTATGTATCAATTACAAGCTTAACAATTGCGCCCTATTTTTCGGTATGTATTCTACTTGTCGTCCCAAAGCCGCGAATAAAATCAGATTAGCAGATTGTTTAGCCAGATTAAAGGATAACCAATAAGCTGCTACAGTATGATGGAGTATATATCGTTCCACCGCATCAAGCAAGTGTCGCGCCTATAGCAATGGGACACGAGCTTCTATGTAGAGAACTTCATATGTAGTTCGGCTGAGGCTCGGTGGTACTCAATATAGACAATGACAATTAATGCTTGGACTTGCCACGGCCCACCACCATTAGAAACACTGCTAGGTCTGCCTGGAAAGATTTAATATTAGAGTACGGATTATCTGTCTCTCCGGCGCTTAGATCGTATATATACGATGCAGTATGGGCATCTCCACCGTCGTCACACAAGATCATGGAGAGGGCCTGCAATGACCCTGCGCATATGCGGGATAGATCTCTGGGGGTTTTTTGTAGAGAGTCTCCTGCCAATGACGCAGATACTCTCTAAGGCAGTTGTGTTATTCGCACAAGGATAGAAATACCTCCCGCAGAAATGCATCGACGTAATTTGCATGTTCACAGAGGCCCGTTAACTACTTCCTTGGTCATTACCCTATAGGGTCCGGATGTATGCAATCTGATAACAACAAAAAGATCGTGCCTCGTTCCCAAGCGGGGCATTTCCTCGAACATATAGACGGGAATCACTGGAAGAGATAGGGAGTTCGATGTTTCCACCGAAAGTGTACTTACATGATCTGATTAGGACATTTATCAGTTGAGCGACCCAAATGCTAGCGAAATAACCAAGGCCAAAAAAGATGAAGTTCTAATGAATTCTAACGAAGCATGCTAGCCAGGCCGAGAGTCAAGATAATGAAGCTGGGTTCCAAGTTTTGTATCTAAGCCTGGGAAACATGTTCATAACGAAAACCTTGTTGCTCTGGTTGTGGAAGGCTTCGACTCTGTACAACAGGGTAAAGAATATTCCCATTATAATTTCGATTCATTGATCCTTGGAGGAATGCACAGAGAACTACATTAGCACAAGTCAACAGGAGCCTTCCTATGGGACACACAGGAATACTAGACGACATTCCGTTTTGCTGTATGGGATACCAATTAGTCAAGGGTTGCATGCAAAAAAAAAAAAAAAAAAAAAATTGAAAAGGAAAGAAGACGAGATTAAAACTTACTATGTATACACGGTGATTTTTCTCACCCGATCACCAGATCAGATCATCACTGAGCCAAGGCAACGATAACGGAGTCGACCATGCTCCCGGAATGGGACCAGCGCCTAGATAGCCCAACGCCGGGCCAAACCAATATAATGACCCAGTAAAAGTTCCGAGAGGATGATGATTCAGTAGACCGGAGGTTATAATCGCCAGGTTGAGCAAAGTGATAAAAGGCCGGAAGAGAAATTTGTCAAAATATTTTGGTATATATATACTGCTAATCCCTGGAAAAATGTCTTCTTGGGGGAAAGGCTCCCCTTCAGCAAACCCGCTGCTCACCGGAGTTTTCATGGAGTTGCTTGCCCTGCAAAACCTCACCGACTTTCGTGTCTCGGTTTCATAGCGTAACTTCGAGATATGTTGTCTCTGGGCAGGATAAAAACACGGGAATCTGGATCTGGCACAGCAAGAAAGAACTGAGACTTGCATAGACTTGTCCACAAATGATCGAGGCGACACTGGATGCCGAATCCAGAATAAGGTTAATAAGCGCGATCCGCAGGCCCCTTTCAGGATGCATGAAGTAAACATCCCTTACCATTGCCATGACGAGTGATTTAAATCCGATCGAAACCCCGTGGATAATCCGTGCAAGAAGGTACTGACAGCTCAGCTTCTCCTTACCAGACAAAGTCTTGCAGTGTAGAGACGAGGAAACACGGTCATTTTCCGTATCTGCGGCTGAGAGCACAAGCAACGAGATCGAAGCAACCAGCTGCTAGAGATTATGTATAGAGCACAGCGGCATCGGTTCCTATTGACGCTTTGGCTAATTTGAAAGTATGAGGCATCGAGGAACCTTCCCCACACAACACAGAATTCGTATAACGGCATCTCTGCCGATAGATGCTAGCACACTTACATCAGTCCCAGCCCGAGAGAATCCCGACAATCAATTCTCTCTCCCACATTGGCCAATTCAATGGATCATTCGGATCTTCGCTAGTCAAGATATGGACGCTATCCCCGCTCCCATGCTAGCTTTTCGAGTCTCATTCTCTGCTCAGGAGGCCCGGTCGTGTAGAAGGATCGCTCCTGGCATGCGAGATGCCTCCAAGGCTGTCTAGGATAAGTTGTCAAAGGAAAAGAATGTATCACTTTCTCGGATTGGTTCATAAAGGGACCATATCTCTTAACACACCGGGTCCCATCATATATACTCGAGCTTCAATTCACACAGAGAATGTTGTCTGATTGTTTTTTCGACTTGCCCGATGCCATCGCTAATCATCAGGATAAGGAATATCACACACACACATAAACAAAGACAGCATTGTCGAGGAGGGGGACCCGTTTAAATCAAGGCTATTATATTTGAAACAGAGAACTCCGTACTCAGAGAGAAAGCTTCTTGATCTCCCCTAAAAATCTCTCGGCTTTTCATCAAGTTGTTGCCACACACTCTATCATTTTCTAGTTACATACTTTCCATATGTTATAATTGGCCTGAACGTGCGCCTGTTAAGTTCTAGGGAGGAAGGCCACCTCGCTGTTGGGAAATGAAGAGATTAAAGACAGCTATACCTCGACGTATACATATGTACGGATCACTCGTAATAATAGCCCAGACTCCAGAAAAAGATTGATTGGCGCCTAGCCACAGCCGTCTTTCAACTTGCGCCTCGAAGAGTCCGGGGAAGTTCCTGCACCCTAGCAGCCGCAGCTGTTTCAGAACAATGAAACCACATATCATTAAACAGGACCATTTTTGCATCCGTCAGATGAGGAGTACGGCTTTCAGCGAGTAACGCCCCAGACTTTATTTGCTCCAGGTAACTATCGTCAATGCGCGAACCTTGCGTGGTGTACGACCTGAGTTTGTCAAGGAACTCCGGTATGTTCCGTTCCCAAATAATATGACGAAGCACTGAATTGGAAGTCGAAGCAAGTTCCAATCAGGGTTAAAGCCCACACATGACCGTCGTGGGCTGCAGGCAAAACAGCGGGAATATGTTCATTGTACACCTCCAGGCATACATAGCACATGTAACATATTACACAGGGTAAGGAAAATCATGCGGTGTTCGAGCACCTTTCTCCATCGTACAGCTCTCACAGTTCCTATAGGTATGCATAATAATAAGTATAATACATACAGGGTCTGCCAAGACACTTAGAGTAGCAATTCTGGGGTAAGGGAGCAAAGGAAGGTTCCTAAACGATGCAGCCCCGGTGTTTCCCCTCCTTCATTTTCTTGTTGCACGATTCAAGTCTCCGAGATGTCGTACAGCCTAAAGCCGCAGAGATAACGGCGTGGGTACAGAATATTGAGACAACACGTCTAGTGTGTACTCTGTTATGATAACAGATGTGGAAAGGGACCTTCATAAGTATGGGTTAATGGTATAATAATATATATTTCGTTTCAATTAAAGAAATGTCATTTTTGATCGCGTTTGTATAATATACCTAAGTTAGATGGTCGAAGCTTCGATACCGCGGTAAAGTTCCATATTCTAGCCGCACGTGACATCTAGTGGTAGCTCAGGCTAGAGAAGCTCCGCGACTAGATCATAAAAGTGGAAAAACCTCATTGTACAAAATGGGTAAACGCAAAATGCTCAAAGACACAGACGTCGATATGGACGATGCCAAACGTCCAGCGACCCAAGACAGCAGTGAGAGCGAAGATGTATTCTAGACCCCTTTCACTTTTCTTTCGCTCTCTCTCTGTTTCTTTTTGGATTCTTCTAGTTCTACCACCTGCAATTCCTTTTCGGGCTCAATTGCAAATATGCTCAACATTCACTAATAATTTTGGCCATCAGGATACTGAGATTTTAAATGTTGATTTCGAATGGTTTGATCCACAGCCAGCAGTTGATTTTCACGGCCTAAAAGTTCTCCTGCGACAATTGTTTGATATAGACGCACAGCTTTTCGACCTCTCCGCTTTGACAGACTTGATACTAGAACAGCGGCTGTTAGGCTCGACGGTTAAGGTCGATGGCAATGAGTCGGATCCATTCGCTTTTTTATCTGTTCTGAATCTCCGGGAGCATCAGGTATAGTTGGAACCGCCTTTCTTTCCGCTGGGAATCGGAAATGCATTAAATCCTTCGTCAAAGTTGTCGCAAGTTAAAAAGGAAAAAAGATATATTATCTGATGATTATCTTTGAGTAGGATAAACCCGTTGTTAGGAACCTCATCGGTTACCTACAGAAAAAAGCATCTTCTAACCCATCCTTCTCTACTCTCGCATCTCTTCTCTCCCAGTCAGCCATACCGCCTATTGGACTTATCCTCACCGAACGCTTAATGAACATTCCCCCCGAAGTTGTGCCTCCGATGTATACCATGCTCCTAGAGGAGATCGCCTGGGCCCTCGAGGAAAAAGAACCATACGAATTTTCACATTATTTGATTCTGTCCAAGAGATACGAGGAGGTGGTGTCAAATTTGGATACGGAGGAGTCGCGGCCCCAGAAGAAGAAAAGGAAGAATGCATACAATACCCGTCAGCGGTTTTATTTTCATCCCGAAGATGAGGTGTTTGAGGATCATGCCCTCTGCCATGGCACGTTCGAATACACAAATCAGCAAGCAGAAGGCCATTCCGATTCGAAGCGGGCTTTCCAGGAACTAGGCATTAAACCAGCTGGGAGTTTGATTTTGATCGACACCGAGAGATTCCAACCAGCGGTAACAAATGTTGCTGAGTTCTTGAAACCTCCAACATAGGTTATAGTAGAAACTCGAGTCAGTTTGGTCTTGAATAGAGATAAAGGCTACGGTTTTATGAAGCAAAACTTGCAAAACTTGAAGATATGGTTTTCGGCGTATTTAGAGGGGTCACTAAGAAAAAGATATCTATCCATCTGTTATATTCACTCCCACCGGGTTCCCTTGAGACGTTGCATCAGGTAATCCACCTCAACAACTTTTGTCATGGGAATAACGATATCCTACGAAGATTTTATTAGCAAAAACAACGGATAACGGGCCATAGAAGAATAGCCCACCTTATACATAGCAACGACAGAGTCGACATCAATTTTTTCATTGCCATCTCCCGGCGTGGCGGGGTCTGTCCCATATGTTTTTGCCTTTAATCTCAATCTTTCCAGCACCTTGAGCTCTACCTTCGCGTTGGTAATGGCCGCGTCGATTCCCTCGCGATCACCCGCTTTGATCATTGCGACGAACCTTTCCGGGTCGCTTAGAAACTTGGACTCTGCGACCAATTTGCCAAAGTGAATCCGGCGCGACAATGCCTGAAGGCAGTTGACGTCGCATGTCGCCGAGGAACCGTAATCTTCCTTAGTCTCGCCGCGATCCTTGCGCCCAGATTTCCTATAGACAGCCGGCAGGATTTCTTCTATGTATCGCTCCTTGATTATAGGGTTAATATTGACATCGTTGTCGTGCAGAATAGGAGGGTATTCTAGGGGTTGGAGGATGGGCTTCTCGATTGCGTCGGGGAAGAATGGGTATTCATCTGGCGCCTGGTAGCGGCGGACACGCGAATGTATCCGTTCTTGCTCTCGCAGCAAATAGTCCATTAAGCTGAGATCACATCCCGGAATCTTGACCCCACCAGGCGTGTAGATGGTTCCATTTAGTGGAAACTGGACCCGTTCTATCAAGTGAAACGTAATCGTATCTTCAAGACGGCTAGAATTCATATTAGGTTCACTTATGTCCCATTCTTCTCTTCGTCGGATGAAATCTTACACCAACTGAAAGCGGATATTAGCCAAATCCAGGGCCTTTGAGGTATCGGACAAATCAATTGTGGTATCCATGCTGTCTCGAAAGTAAAAAAAGATTTAAATGTGGTAACAAGTTCCTGCTGTTTTCTCGAGAAAAAGGTTTCTGGAAACTAAAGAGAAGAGGGTCGCAGATACATACTGTATATGTAGGGAAAATCCGATGGAAAGGTAATCTGGGGTACCCATCTTTAGTCAGGGCTACCGGCTAGGCACGTGAGGTCATTGGTCAAAATTTAAAGCTCCACCAAGCGTCCCAAGGGTCCCTACTATCGGAAAATCTTAAATTGCTCATAAATAAACGTCATTTATAATGATTTACTAATTACTAGATGATTTACTCCTATGTATTACTACTTAACTTTCCTAACATATGTTTTACCTCATTGACTCAATAATCATAGTATTGCCTAGCCCGTTGCCTATTCTATGCAGCCACATAGACAATTGTACTCTTTATATTACGAATCCTGATGTCCAATGGCAGCACTGACTTGAGTACAAATGCTGATATCATTATATGTAGGTTCTAAACTGACTTGACTACGGATACTAATGTTATTAGCCTGTTGATTTCAAATTCTCTTTGTATTTCTTTGCTTCAGTTATTATATGCTGTATTGCAGAGTTGCAGCTTGCGAGATGGATCTGGATGTGCTGCACTTTGCTGTTTCACTTGTCCTACGTATCGGATCCATGGAGTTCCCAGCAAAGGTAATCAGTACATGTGTGTAACTAACCGTGAAACGTTTCACTGACATACTGCACAGACTGGTCGAAGTGTTTTGGACTTTCAATTGACTAACGTCGTCTCTAGACAGGGTAAAACCACACTGTAGTAAACATCAAACAAGATCTCAGACAAGACCATGACCGAATTGCTGTGGAATAACACCTAAAGCACACGTGTTACAGCAGATGCTGATGGACGACTCCTCATCTCAGGACAGCCTTCTTGAAAAGGTATTAGAACCACCAAAAATAAAATGAAAAAATAAAGAGAGAATTATTTCTCCTGAATAGTTCTAAGGTAATTTATTAACCATTATTAACATCACCGTATAGTTAGCCATGACATAAACGGCAACTTCACAAACAGCCCGAGTGTTATCCATAGGAGCAGCATGCAGACAATCCAAGCACCCAAGTCCATGTTCTTTTCCCCCTGCCACACTCTGATTACAGTAGAACAGGCGCCAATATCCATGAACCCCACAAAAACCACGCGAACAACCAGCCACGAGACTTTCAAAACGATCAACAATGTCGATAGAAGTGGGTGAGCGGGAGGAGGTTCATTAGCGACGACTGGGATAGTCTGGTCGACGTCCACTGCTTGGATACTTTCTTGAAGAAATAGTAATGCGATATTGGGCTTGTGAAGCAAGATGGTGACGATGCGACGGGCTGATTCTGTTGAATTATCATGTCTTTCCACATAGGAGCCACGCTCGACCATGTTCTTCCAATAGATGGTTTTGAGTTCACGCTCGCGTAGTAGTTCGCGCTCGCTTTCCTCGTATGTGGGATGCTTGAGCCACTTGGTTGTAACGAGGACAACATTCTCAAAGGCTGCCTTGCCGCAAAGTCGTTCGAAAGCGTGGAAATGCTGATAAGGGCTTTTAGTTACGGCTAAAACATGGGGATTCTTGTATAGATATATCATTCAACCAACCCACCTTGAGCGCTAAGCCACCAATCCGGGCCTGGCTGATATCGTGAAGATAAATCAGGCCTTTGACCAACTTGTCCCCGTGATACAAACGGAGAAGTTCCTGGAAGATGAGGTCCATAATCTCCGTGTCTGACATGCGCACATCGTCGAAGCCAGGAGTATCAATGAGGTAGACTTGCCCACCGTTAATGTCAACCTTGTAGAGGCCTAGGCTAGAAGTGCCTGTTCAATAATGTGACGTGGATTAGTGTGGTTTACATGACATTCCGAGAAACAGGGAGCTTACATGAGTCCAATCCGTGGCACACAGTCGCATCATTGCCATCATTGTGACGGCCACCAAGTGAATTGACGAACGTGCTCTTTCCAACCCCAGTCCTGCCAATTACCGCGAAGATGGGAAGAGAGTGGTCAAATGCGACCCCGGCGGAGAAGGAACAAGTATTTACTCCCAGTCCTTTCGACGCTTCATACATCACCATAGCTCCATACATCATTAGAGCCACCGGGAGGGCCATAGAGAGAATCATAACGAGTATGCTACGATACAATAATCTCGTGTTTATTCTTTGGCCACGGTATTCGCCCGAGGTAAGCGGCCATGATGCCCGATGAGTGAGATGTACAGCCCAAGAGGGCATACGACGAGCGGAGGACAAGGCATGACGAAAATTGTAATATGGGGAAGAACAATCATTCCCACCTTATCATTGAGGTCGTTAGTGATGTACTATTTTTACAAATGCGTCCTAAGAAAAGTCCTCCATCAAATACGTACATGTCTTCTGCTTGAGATTTTGCACGCAATCCTGCACGACATGTTTCTGTTTTTGCGAATTCATATAGTCTTCTGTCGCAGCCACAATCTCGTTGATCTTCTTGTACTCTGCGAGGTCGATGCTCTGGAGACCCTGTTCCACATTGAAGCGGAAATAGCGCCCTTTGCGTAAGAAGGCTCGATGATCCCTGGCAAATTGCTCCGCCGTCTTCTCAGTCTCTGTCACTAGTTTTACCAACGCCTGGTGGATTTGAAGAATCGCATCAGGAAATGGTGTGGTGCCTGGGTCACCAGTTCCGACTGAGACAATGCACTTGATTTTGTCAACCAGATCATCCTCGAGCGGGGCCCAGATGTTTTGCGCTTCCTCCCAGACTTTGTTGATAGGGTTATTGTGTACTAAAGCGCCGTCGACATATTGCTGTCCGTAAGGGCCGATCTCGACTGGGTCGAAGAATGATGTCGCTGCAGACGTTGCTCGGGCTGCGTCAGACACAGTGAGGTTGTCGCTGTCGTACTCCTCACGAATCTTATAAGATCTAAACACTTTGGGATTGGCGGTTTCTTTGCGTGTTGCGCACACGAAGCTATTTGCGAGAGATCAGCTCTGTTAGTTACCTGAGATGGTCTAAATATAAGGTTCTAGACCGCCTACATTTTGCAAACACCAGGTTCATCAAGAAGGGGGGCCTTGATGGGCAGGCCTTGATCTGTCAGGATCTCTTCAATCGCCGCCTGCAGAACCTTGGAATCGAAGCGCCCCTTGATCCTGAGCTTCCAGTCTACAGATGATCCCTCACGGCTGAAAATTTTGTGGGACATCTTCATATACGCCTTAATGCACTCATCCACATCCATATTGAGCCGTCCCAGCATGATTGCAATGAGACTACCGTGCATGAGAATTTACTCTCGACAATGCTCATGACGGAGAAAGCTTACCCTCCAGTACTCGTTCCCCCAATCAGATCAAACAACTCGCACGGTTTGACACTCGGCTGCCCCTCGCGCTGCCTTTCGCCGTTTACAGCATGCATCAGGCGCTGGAGGACGAAAAGACTCGACAGGCCGCGAACACCCCCTCCATCTAAAGTCGTTGTTAGCCGAGACATAGGTTGAAAGGGTTGAGTTAGAAGTCTACGCACCTAGTGACAATAGACAATAACCGTTCGAGTCACGAAGAAATTTGGGGGGTTCAAATGCTGCCGCATCTTTGGGGGATTCTTTGCGTTCAGTCGCCATCACCTCAATGTTACGGAGGATGTTTTGAATGATGCGGTGGTTGCTCAATTGCAAAGCAACCACGGGCGGAAGTGGCTTGCAACTCATATATGAGCAAGGCTGAGATTCTATCGGCTACGCTTGCACTTTGTCGCTTGTGGCCTAGCTACTAGTTAGTTGGCCATGTTGTGTGACTCGTATTATCATATGCAGCTGTGAGACTAGATTGATACAGCTGGCACTATCATATACATAGCGAGGCTCAGATACCGTAATATTCAACCTGTGAACATCATACGGCATGCCGCATCTCTTTACCTCCTGAGATAAGCATCTGTGTTCTCACAGAATTTACATTTTTATATTAGTAACTTCAAGTTGAATGGTAGAATTCATCATTCGTGACAACAGGTTTGCAATGCAAGGACTTCGAAGTCTCGGTAAAACCTCATCAGATTATTGCTGCCAGACTATGAAATGTACCTTGTGCATGATCATACATACTAGATTCTTACCCAATCAGAGGACTGGATTCTTATACCTAGTATCATCTAGCCAGCTCTCTCTTACCTCAGCAGGTACCATCTAACTTCGTTAGGAAAGGTCCGTTCGGGACCCACACCGTGCGGGGCGCTTGCCCGGATTGCCCTGGAACGAGGAACGA